>JAPYZJ010007874.1:0-13227 GCA_030522765.1 Ophioninae sp. B BG-2022a
GGCCCACCAGCGAGGGTCCTTAGTTTTATGGCCGATACCCGATACCCGAGCGACCGGGTCATCACCAACTATTCACCAATGTAAGCGAACCGATCTTTACTATATTTTCTTGTAATAGCTAATGTAATAGAATGATCTAATTAGTTGATTCTAATAAATAAGAGTTAATCGAACGAAGAGTCAACTATCATTTCAATAATTGAATCATCTGCATAACATTTTCAAATCCTCCTAACCACAAAAACATCCCCTTTTTCACCCCTCATCCCGTGCTATTGCGTTAGGCGTAGTCACAAAAGAGGAATACCATTTACATATATGACCACGTCCCCTCAGGACGTGACAGTGAATTTTTCGTATATTTCGACGAAATCACAATTTTTACGCTTGTTTTTGTGTTTCTCGTCAAATATGACAAAATTGCGAATTTCGGCCTCGACAAACTTCGACCGATTTTTCGACCAAAATGTGAATTTTTCGTATTTTTTGACGAAATCACCATTTTTGCGCTTATTTAAGTGGTTCTCGTCAAATATAACAAACTTGCGAAATGGTCGTGAAAATCGGAAATGAACTCATTTTCCTCGATTCCGGCCTCAAAATCGCTAGATGGGTGAATTTGGGCATCGAAACACTTCGACCGATTCTTCGACCAAAATGTGAATTTTTCGTATGGTTCGACGAAATCACCATTGTTCCGCTTATGTTTGTGTTTCTCGTCTAATATGACAAAATTGAGAAATCATCGTGAAAATCGAAAATTGACTCATTTTCGACGATTTCAGACACAAAATCGCCGAATGGTCGTGACAATCGAAAATGGACTCATTTTCGTCGATTTCGGCCTCAAAATCGCGAGATAGGCAAATTTGGGCCTCGTAACACTTCTACCGATTTTTCAAGCAAAATGTCAATTTTTCGTATTTTTCGACGAAATCACTATTTTTACGCTTATTTATGTGTTTCTCGTCGAACAAGACAAAATTGAAAAATGGGCGTGAAAATCGAGAATGGACTCATTTTCGTCGGTTTCGGCCTCAAAATCGCGAGATAGGCGAATTTGGGCGTCGAAACACTTCTACGGATTTTTCAACCAAAATGTGAATTTTTCGTATTTTTCGACGAAATCACCATTTTTACGCTTAATTATGTGTTTCTCGTCGAATAAGACAAAATTGCGAAATGGTCGCGAAAATCGAGAATGGACTCATTTTCGTCGATTTCGGACACGAAATCGCGAGATAAGGGAATATGGGCCTCAACACACTTCGACGGATTTTTTTACCAAAATGTGAATTTTTCTTATTTTCCGCCGAAATCTCAGTTTTAACGCTTGTTTTTTTGTTTCTCGTAAAATGTGACAAAATTGCAAATTTCGGCCTCGACACACTTCGACCGATTTTCCCACCAAAATGTGAATTTTTTGTATTTTTCGACGAAATCATCATGTTTAACCTTATTTATGTATTTCTCGTCAAGTATGACAAAAGTTCGAGATGGTCGTGAAAATCGAAAATTGACTCATGCTCGTCGATTTCGGCCTCAAAATCGCGAAATAGGGGAATATGGGTCTCTAAACACTTCGACAGATTTGTCGACCAAAATGTGAGATTTTCGAATTTTCCGCCGAAATCGCAATTTTTACGCTCGTTTTTGTCCTTCTCGTCAAAAATGACAAAATGCAAATGTCGGCCTCGACACACTTCGACCGATTTTTCGACCAAAATGTGAATTTCTCGTATTTTTCGACGAAATCGCCTTTTTTCCGCTTATTCATGTGTTTCTCGTCAAATATGAAAAAATTGCGAAATGGTCGTGAAAATCGAAAATGGACTCATTTTCGTCGATTTCTGACTCAAAATCGCTAGATATGCGGATTCGGGCCCCGAAACATTTCGACCGATTTTTCGACGAAGTGTGAATTGTTCGTATTTGACGTCGACGTCACAATTTTTTGTCTTATTTATGTGTTTCTCGTCAAATATGACAAAAATGCGAAATGGTGGTGAAAATAAAAAATTGACTCATTTTCGTCGCTTTCGGGCTCAAAATCGCGATTTAGTCGAATTGGGGCCTCGATACACTTCGACCGATTTTTCGAGGAAAATGTGAATTTTTCGTATTTTTCGACGAAATCACTATTTTTAGGGTCACTTATGTGCTTCTCGTTCAATATGACACAATTACGAATTGGTCGTGAAAATCGAAAATGGACGCAATCTCGTCGATTTCGCTCTCAAAATCGCGAGATAGGCGGCTTTTGGCATTTAAACACTTCGACGGATTTTTCGACAAAAATGTGAATCTTTCGTATTTTTCGACGAAATCACAATATTCACGCTCATTTTTGTGTTTCTCGTCAAATATGACAGAATTGCGATTTTGGTCCTCGAAACACTTCGACCGATTTTTCTACCAAAATATGAATTTTTCGTAGTGTCCGACAACATCACAATTTTTAGTCTTATTTACGTGTTTCTCGTAGAATATGACAAAAATGCGAAATCGTCGTGAAAATCGAGAATAGACTCATTTTCGTCGATTTCGGCCTCAAAATTGCTACATGGGCGGAATTGGGCCCCGAAACACTTCGACCGATTTTTCCACCACAATGTGACTTTTTCGTATTTTTCGACAACATCACAACTTTTGCGCTTATTTATGTATTTCTCGTCAAATATGAAAAAATTGGGAAATGGTCGTGAAAATCGAAAATTGACTAATTCTCGTCGATTTCGGGCTCACAATCGCGAGATAGGCGAATATGGGCCTCGAAATACTTCCACCGCTTTTCGACCAAAATTTGAATTTTTCGTATTTTTCGACGAAATCACCATTTTTACGCTCATTTATGTGTATCGCGTCAAATTTGAGAAAATTACGAAATATTGGGTCAAATCGAATATGGACTCGTTTTCGTCGATTTCGCCATCAAATTCGCTAGATAGAAGGATTTGGGCCCCGAAACACTTCCAGCGATTTTTAGACCAAAATGTAAATTTTTCGTAGTTTTCGACGAAATCACAATTTTTATGCTTATTTTTGTCTTTCTCGTCTAATATGACAATATTGGGAAATCGTCGTGAAAATCGAAAATTTACGCATTTTCGTCGATTGCGCGACCGATTTTTTGACCAAAATGTGATTTTTTCGTATTTATCGTCGAAATCACAATTTTTAGTCTTATTTATGTGGTTCAAATCAAATCTAACAAAAATGCGAAATGTTCGTCCAAATCGGAAATTGACTATTTTCGTCGATTTCGGCCTGAAAATTGCGATATAGGCGAATTTGGGCCTCGAAACACTTCGACCGATTCTTCGAACAAAATGTGAATTTTTCGTAGTTTTCGACGAAATCACAATTTTCTACGCTTATTGACGTTTTTCTCGTTGCATATGACAAAATCGCGAAATGGTCATCAAAATCGAAAATTGACTCGTAGTCTTCGCTTTCGGGTTCAAAATCGCGCGATAGGCGAATTCGGGCCTCGAAACGCTTCGACCGATTATTCGACCGAAACATGAATTTGTCGTATTTTCTGAAGAAATCATCATTTTTACGCTTATTTATGTGTTTCTCGTCAAATATGATAAAATTGCGAATTTGGTCCTCGCAACACTTCGACTGATTTTTCGACCAAAATGTGATCTTTTCTTAGTATTCGACGAAATCACCATTTTTACGCTGATTTATGTGTTTCTCGTTGAATATGACAAAATTGCGAAATCGTCGTGAAAATCGAAAACTGACGCATTTTCGTCGATTTCGGTCTCAAAATCGCGAAATGGTCGAGAGAATCGAAAATGGACTCATTTTCGTCGATTCCGGCCTCAAAATCGCGAGATAGGCGAAATTGGGCCCGCGAAACACTTCGACCGATTGATCGACCAAAATGTAAATTTTTCGTATTTATAGACATAATTTTCGTCGATTTCGGATACAAAATCGCGAAATGGTCGAGAAAATCGAAAATGGACTCATTTTCGTCGATTTCGGCCTCAAAAGCGCGAGATAGGCGAATTTGGGCCGCTAAACACCTCTACCGATTTTTCGACCAAAATGTGAATTTTTCGTATTTTTTGACGAAATCACAATTTTCACGCTTATTGTTGTGTTTCTCGTCTGTTATGAGAAAACTGCGAAATCATCGTGAAATCGGAATTTGACTCATTTTCGTCGATTTCGGACACAAAATCGCGAGGTAGGCGAATTCGGGCCTCGATACACTTATGAATTGTTCGTATTTTTCGTGATCGTCACAATTTTTTGTCTTATTTATGTGTTTCTCGTCAAATATGACAAAAATGCGAAATGGTCGTGAAAATCCAAAATTGAATCATTTTTGTCGCTTTCGGGCTCAAAATCGCGAGATAGTCGAATTGGGGCCTCGATACACTTGGACCGATTTTTCGAGCAAAATGTGAATTTTACGTTTTCTACGACCAAATCACAATTTATACGCTTATTTTGGTGTTTCTCGTTCTCGTTGAACATGACAAAATTGCGAAATCGGCGTGAAAATCGAAAATTAACTCATTTTCGTCGATTTTGGCCTCAAAATCGCGAGAGAGGCGTATTAAAGCCGAAACTAAGAGTAAGGCTTAAACGCGAAATTTAGAATGATAAAACTGTGTTTATCCGAAGATTAATAATTGGTTCGGGATGCTATTAAAGCGCTAGGCGCAACAATTCGGTCAAGTGGGAGAAAATAAGTGAATACTCAAGGTCCTTGGGTCATGTTAATATAATGAAATTATATTTCGGTACAAAATGGTCGGAGTGTACAGACGAAATTCGTTCGTCGTCGGTTTCTTACGGTTCATAAAATGTGTATTGGTAATCGAATAAGATCGAGGTAGGTGAGTGACTTACAGGCGAGTGTTTCGGCTGGGTAGTGAAACGTGCTTACGCTGCGCGTTTTGGTCTCCTCGAAGACAGTGAGGTATCGGCTCGGCGCTGAACACGAACACTGTTCGCTCGGTACACACGCGAATATGGGTTATTTTATTGGATACAGAGAAATGGTTGGAATTTAATTTGTATAAATTTGAGTTCCTGTCGGTCACTCGATATCTTCGAGACACCGTAGGATCGAAGACGCGTACTCGGTTCGATAATACAAGAGAACGAAAGGACTCAGTACACAGAGTGACGTACTCCGTGGAGCTCCGCTCTATCTTCAGATTCGCGAAAGACTAACAAGTTACATTTCTGCTCGATATTTATGGCCAGCAATTTTGATGCGACGTTTAACTATAGGTTTCACAATTGGGGCTGTGCATCGCTGAGTACTGCTTGTCGAAGTAAGAATGAGATCACTATTCACGTAATGCTGGGCTAGCGTTCGGTTGAATTGGGAATTTCGGACGCCCCAGAATTCATCGAATCATGCAATTGATTGCATTCCTTGATGAGTCGTACGTCGGCAAGTGGGACCTTGATTTTTAGGTCGTCAAAAATAAAGTACGGATGTAACAGGCGAATATGGGCCTTGAAACACTTCGACCGATTTTTCGAGCAAAATGTGAATTTTTCGTTTTTTTTCGACCAAATCAGAGTTTTTAGGCTCATTTTGCTGTTTGTCGTCAAATATGACAAAAATGCGAATTTCGGCCTTCACACACTCCGACCGATTTATCCACCAATATGTGAATTTTTCGTGTTTTTCGACTGAATCACCATTTTTACGCAAATTTATGTGTTTCTCGTCAAATATGATAGAATTGCGGAATGGTCGTGAAAATCGAAAATGGACACATTCTGGTCGATTGCGGCCTCAAAATCGCGAGATAGGCGGATTTTGGCGTCGAAACACTGCGACCGACTTTTCGACAAAAATCTGAATTTTTCGTATCTTTCGAAGAAATCACAATTTTCACGCTTATTTTTGTATTTCTCGTCAAATATGACAAAATTGCAATTTTGGTCCTCGACACAGTTCGACCTTTTTTTCCACCAAAATGTGAATTTGTTGTATTTTTCGACGAAATATCCATTTTTACGCTCATTTATGTGTTTCTCGTCAAATATGACGAAATGCGAATTTGGTCCTCGAAATCCTTCGACCGATTTTTCAACTAAAATGTGAATTTTTCATATTTTTCGACGAAATCACCATTATTCCCCTTATTGGTGTGTTTCTCGTAAAATATGACAAAATGGCGAAATGGTCGTGAAAATCGAAAATGGACTCATTTTCGTCGATTTCGGCCTCAAAATCGCGAGATAGGCGAATATGGGACTCGAAACACTTCTACCGATTTTTCAACCAAAATGTGAATTTTTCGTATTTTTCGACAAAATCACCATTTTTACGCTTATTTATGTGTTTCTCGTTAAATATGACAAAATTGCGAAATGGTGGTGAAATTTGAAAATGGACTCATTTTCGTCGATTTCAGGCTCAAAATCGCGAGATGGGCGAATTGGAGCCTCGATACACTTCGACAGCTTTTTCGACCAAAATGCGAATTTTTCGTTTTTTTCGACCAAATCTCAATTTTTACGCTTATTTTGGTGTTTCTCGTAAAATATGACAAAAATGCGAATTTCGGCCTTGACACACTCCGACCGATTTTTCCACCAAAATGTTGAAGTTTTCGTATTTTTCGACGAAATCACCGTTTTTATGCTCATTTATGTATTTCTCGTCAAATATGACAAAATTGCGGAATGATCGTGAAAATCGAAAATGGACACATTCTCGTCGATTTCGACCTCAAAATTGCGAGATAGGTGGATTTTGGCCTCGAAACACTTCGACCGATTTTTCGACAAAAATATGAATTTTTCGTATTTTTCGACGAAATCACAATTTTTACGCTTATTTATGTTTTTTTTCGTCTTATATGAAAAAATGCAAATTTGGTTCTCGAAACACTTCGACCGATTTTCCGACCAAAATGTGAATTTGTCGTATTTTGCGACGAAATCACTATTTTTACGGTCACTTATGTGTTTCTTGTTCAATATGACAAAATTGCGAAATGGTCGTGAAAATCGAAAATTCACTCATTTTCGTCGATTTAGGGCTCAAAATCGCGAAATAGGCGAATTTGCGCCTCCTAACACTTCGACCGATTTTTCGACCGAAATGTAAATTTTTGTATTTTTCGACGAAATCACAATTTTTACGCGTATTTTTGTGTTTCTCGTCTAACATGACAAAATGGCGAATTCGTCGTGGAAATCGAAAATTGACTCATTTTCGTCGATTTCGGACACAAAATCGCGAGATAGGCGAATTAGGGCCGCGAAACACTTCGACCGATTTTTCGACCAAAATGTGAATTTCTCTTATTTTTCGACAAAATCACAATTTGTACCCTTATTTTTGTCTTTTGTATCTAATATGAGAAAATTGCGAAATCCCCGTGAACATCGAAAATTGACTCATTTTCGTCGATTTCGGACACAAAATCGCGATATAGGCGAATTTGAGCCGCGAAGTACTTCGACCGATTTTTCGACCAAAATGTGAATTTTTCGTCGAATCACAATTTTTAGTCTTATTTATGTGTTTCTCGTTAAGTATGACAATAATTCGAATTTCGGCCTTCACACACGTCGTCCGATTTATCAACCAAAATGTGAATTTTTCAAATTTTTCGACGGAATCACCATTTTTACGCTGATTTATGTGTTACTCGTCGAATATGACAAAATGCGAATTTGGTCCTCGAAACACTTCCACTGATTTTTGTACCGAAATGTGAATTTTCATATTTTTCGATGAAATAACCATTTTTACTCTTGTTCATGTGTTTCACGTCAAATATGACAAGCTAGCGAAATAGTTGTGAAAATCGAAATGCACTAATTTTCATCGATTTCGGCCTCAAAATCGCGATATAGGCGAATTTGGGGCTCGAAACACTTCTACCGATTTTTCAACCAAAATGTGAATTTTTCGTATTGTTCGAACAAATCACCATTTTTACGCTTATATATGTGTTTTCCGACAAATATGACAAAATTGCGAAATGGTGGTGAAAATCGAAAATAGACTCATTTTCGTCGATTTCAGGCTCAAAATCGCGAGATAGGGGAATTTGGCCCCCGATACACTTCGTGAGATTTTTCGACCAAGATGTGAGTTTTTCATTTTTTTCGACCAAATCACAATTTTTACGCTTATTTCGTTGTTTCTCGTCAAATATGACAAAATTGCGAAATTGTCGTGAAAATCGAAATCTGTCTCATTTTTGTCGATTTCGGGCTCAAAATCGCGAAATAGGCGAATTTGGGCCTCGAAACACTTCGACCGATTTTTCGACCAAAATGTGAATTTTTCGTATTTTTCAACGAAATCACAATTATTACGCTTATTTATGCGTTTCTCCTCAAATATGACAAAATGCGAATTCGGTCCTCGAAACACTTCGACCGATTTTTCAACCAAAATGTGAATTTTCGTATTTTTCGATGAAATCACCATTTTTACCTTTGTTCATGTGTTTCTCGTCAAATATGACAAACTGGCGAAATAGTTGTGAAAATCGAAAATGGACTCATTTTCGTCGATTTCGGCCTCAAAATCGCGATATTGCCGAATTTGGGGCTCGAAACAATTTTACCGATCTTTCAACCAAAATGTGAATTTTTCGTATTTTTCGACAAAATCACCATTTTTACGCTTATTTATGTGTTTCTCGACAAATATGACAAAATTGCGAAATGGTGGTGAAAATCGAAAATAGACTCATTTTCCTCGATTCCAGGCTCAAAATCGCGAGATAGGGGAATTTGGCCCTCGATACACTTAGACAGATTTTTCGACCAAGATGTGAGTTTTTCGTTGTTTTCGACGAAATCATAATTTTTACGCTTATTTTGTTATTTCTCGTCAAATATGACAAAAATGCGACTTTCGGCCTTGACACACGGGTACAGATTTGTCCACCAAAACGTTGAATTTTTCGTATTTTTCGACGAAATCAGAATTTTTACGCTTATTTATGTATTTCTCGTCAAGTATGACAAAATGCAAATTTGGTCCTCGAAACACTTCGACCGATTTTTCGACAAAAATGTGAATTTTTCCTATGTTTCGATGAAATCAGAATTTTTACGCTTATTTATGTGTTTCTCGTCAAATATGACAAAATGCAAATTTCGTCCTCGAAACACTTCGACCGATTTTTTGACCAAAATGTGAATTTTTCGTATTTTTTGACGAAATCACCATTTTTCCGCTTATTCATGTGTTTCTCATCTAATATGACTACATTGCGAAATCGTCGTGATATTCGAAAATTGACTAATTTTCATGAGTTACTTACTACCCCTACTATCTATTGAATACCCGGCACCCCTACGTCACGCCCGGTATTCACCCGGCGTGACGTAGGGGGGGGGGGCGGTGTGAGGGTCAGACAGAGAGAGTACTATTGGGCCATGCTTGTATTACTCTATCTCGTCGTAATTCAGGTTAGGTATGCAGGTGACGGAACCACAGCGCCAACTACTGATTCGTCTTCGCTAAGGGACACGTTTTTTCGTGGCACCCAGCATTACAGTTTCTAGACCTGTATATAAGACCGTGCACGCGGAAGAGGGGTCGAGGCAGGCCTAAAAAGACTTCGGCTAGGGAGCAGGCAGAACCGGCCAGTACGCTAGACCGCTTTCTTACCAAAGGGGCGGACGATAAGGTGGCGTTTACGACGCGAAGCAAAATCTCGCATACGCCGGCGAAAAGCGAGATGAAGGGCCAGGAGAATGCTAACCCGACAGACGACGGCCAAAACGTAAGGCTCACGGCAACGTTCCGACCTGGCGAGGGAGATGAGGAGCTGTTGGTGGACAACGCGGGGGACCATGGGGACAATGAAGTGAATGAGAGCGGCTGCGGCGCGGGAAGTGGCTGGGTCGGTATGGAAGAGAGGATTGAAAGGGTGCTAAATAGCGGGTTATGTAAGATTAAGGAAGAACTCAGGAAGGAAATATCTCCGCTCCCCTGCCGGCGCGAGGAAATGAACAGGATCTTGAGGGAGCTACTGGGTGAGGCCGAGCAGTGGAAACATAAGGCCTATAGAGACGCCACTCAATGGCATGAGGAGAGAACCGAGCTGACGCAAGAATTATACGCTTGGAGGTAAAGAGCTAAGGAGTATGATAACAGATGGAAAGACGAAAAAGCATGTGAGGTAAGCAGGGATCCGCAGGAGGGACTAGAGAAGGAGACCGCTAGGGGCAACGACGAAAATAACGAGTGGGAAGGTAGAAGGATGGATATCGTGAGGGAGAGAGAGCGAGCAAAGGGACAGGCACGAAGGGAGAAAAACCAGGAGGGGGCTATGGGGAGAAGGCGCGGCTCGAGCGACGGCGGCGAAAGAGCGCGGGGACCCGCGTGGAGGAGAGGAGGCCCGAGCGACAGCGGCGAAGGAGCGTGGGTTTCTGCGAGAGAGAGGAAGAGCCAAGCGTCAGGGGAGGACGACTGGACGACTATCCACCATCAACGCCGCCAGAGAGATGAGCCGCAAAAACCTTCCCCGTTGAGCGAAGGGGAATGAAGGGACGAGTGCCAGGAGAGGAGATGAAGAAAAAAGAACGTGAAAATATGGGGAATGAATGCGAGCGGGAGTGAGAGGCATGTAGCGAAGAAAGTGAGCGTTATGATAAGGGACCAGCTGGGTCTGAACGTTAAAATCGGTCAGGTGATCAAGGAAATGGGGGGTCCGGTAGTTGCCTCTGTTACGCTGAGGGAAAAAATTCAGGTGCTGAAAGAGAGCAGAAGGTGCCATGAGCCAGGAATCGAGCTCGGAGACGATCTGACACAGAGAGAAAAAGAAGTGAGGCGGTGGATAGCGAACGAGGTGGGAAAGAGGAGGAGGGAGGGGGATGCGGCAAGTGCCGGGTACGGGAAAATGTTCTTGAACCATGAATGGTGGTATTGGGTTGAGCGCGAGGGGCGTTTGGTGAGAGAAAGAGTTTTTTCGGAGGTAAAAAAGACAAAGGGAAGTACAAGATAGTTCGGTGGAATGTGGCCAGAATGGGGAATGCGGTGGAAGCGAGCGAGTTCCTTGAGGATCACGAGGTTATAATATTACAGGAAACATGGACGGAGAAGGGCTGGGAGGAGAGGAGGCTGAACAAGGTAGGGAAAGGGTACAATTAGTGGATGAAAGAAGCAGAGAGGAAGAAAATGAGGGGAAGGGCAAGTGGAGGACACTTGGTCGGAGTAAAGAAGGAGCTTCAACAAGACTGCCGGGTGGACAGTGGGAAGTATGTGGTGATAATAAAAATTAAGAGGAGGAGCGAGGGAAAAGAAGTCTGGGTCATAGGGGTCTATAACAGTGTGGGAATAAGGGAACGCGAATCGGATCTAAGGGAAATCATAGAAAAGGGTTTACAAGAGGGAGCAGGGATAATAGGGGCGGGTGACTTAAATGCGAGGATCGGGACTTGTGCTGCAATCACAGATTGCGAAAAAACAGGAGGGGTGGCATGGTTACGAAAATCAGAAGACGAGGCAGTCAACGCTGAAGGCAAGAGGCTGTTGAAGCTTTGCAAAGACTTGCGTTTAGTCGTGATGAATAGAAGAATAAAAGGGGACGAGGAGGGCAAAGTAACGTTTGTAGGAAACGGAGTAGAAGAAAAGGGGTCGGTGCTCGATTTAATACTTCCGTTGGAGGACGAGGAGGAAGAGCTAGTCAGTTCAATGAAAATTGAGCCGAGAATAGAATTGGATAATTTGTCAGTGGTTTTTTCCTTGGCGGGGTGGGGCGAGGCGGAAGAAAGGGGCAAGAGGGTGAAGAAGAGATGCAGAGTGGAGGGAGAAGAAAGATTAAGATGGAAGGGTGAAGAAAACGAAAGATACGAAGAGGAAGCGGAGAAAGCGCGCGAAGCGGAAGAGGATGGAGACTCTCTGAGCGGGAGGTGGAAAAGATTGAAGCGTACTATATGGAAAGGAGCGGCAGCAGCCGGCATGGTAGAAGCCCGAAGGGCGAAGGGAAAGTGCGGTAGGTGGCTGAGTACTGAGGGTAAGCTTCAAAAGCAGCGCGTATGGGATGCATTAAAAAGCTTCGTCAAGAAGCGAACCAGGGACTCGAAGGGAAAACTGGGAGAGGAAAGGAGGAAGTGGAGGGAACTAAAGGAAAAAGAGAGAAAACAGTGGATGGAGAAGAGATAGCAGGAGGTCAGGGACAGCACGAGTATGGAGGAATGGTGGGGAGCGATTTGGAAATTCAGAACGAAGAGCAGGAAAGACGCAGAAAACATAGGCAAGGAAGAGTGAGTAGCACACTTCAAGAAGCTGATGGGGGAGGAGGAGGTTTTAGGAGCCGAAGGGGTCCTGGATGTAGAACAGTTGGGATGTTGACGTCGGAGAGCCAGAGCAGAGGGAGGAAGATGCAGAGTGGAATCGGGATATCTCCAAGGAAGAAGTGTGGAGCGTACTAGGAAAAATGAAGAACAGGAAAGCAGCGGGAGAAGACGGGATATCGGCGGAATTCCTGAAAAACCTGTTAGCGAACGCGAAGGAGGAGCTGGGGGCCATAATAAATTAGACGTGGAGGGAAGGGAGTTTACCAGAGAAGTGGGAAACAGCAAGGATATTCCCGCTTCATAAGTCAGGGGACGTGGAGGAGGTGGGAAATTACAGAGGAATCTCCCTGCTGAATATTGGCTATAAGATCTGGCATGCGTTATGACCAGAAGAATAAACAAATGGATGGAGAGGGAAAAGATACTAAGGGATCGTCAGACAGGATTTCGGTCAAAGAGAGGTACACGTGATTACATATTCGTGCTGAACGCCTTAATAAATAACAGGCTGAGGGAGAAAGGAGGAAAACTGCTGGTCGCCTTCGTCGATTTCAAGGCCGCCTTCGATAAGGTCGACCGACGATGGATGCTGAGAAGAATTTGGGAGAAGGGGATTAGGAGTAGCATGCATAGAATGATTCGAGTCATCTATGCGAATACAACAAACGAAGTGATCACGAAGGAAGGAATCTCGGATCAATTTGAGACGAGGAAAGGGGTGAGACAAGGTTGCCCGTTGAGCCCGACGTTGTTCGGGCTAGCACTGGACGACATCGATAAGGAGTGGGAAGAGAAAGGAGTGGGGGGAACAGTCATGGGAGTAACGAAGTTCTATGACCTGAAGTACGTGGACGACATAGTCTTGTTGGCAGAAGAGGAAGAAGAGCTAAGGGCGATGCTAAGAGGACTAGAGAGGTACGAGAAACGAACGAAGATGGAGGTGAATGTGGACAAAACGAA
>JAPYZJ010007875.1:0-12499 GCA_030522765.1 Ophioninae sp. B BG-2022a
GGGAAGAAATAAGAAATTGCAAGACCGCCGAATTATGCTCGAGGGAAATATTTTACTTACATCACACGTTATCCATGAGTAGTTACTATTTGTTGACTTCCACAATTCGGCCAACCGTCGAACGTGGAGTCAAACACCGATCAACGATCCCGGGTTTCATCCCTCACGCTTTGACAACGGATATGGCTCGTCGAGGACCGGTTCGCCGATTAAGGAATTTGACGCACCTCGACGTTACACTTTTCGTCGAAGTTATGGCGGGCTACCCTCGCGAGACGCTTTATAATACAATATACAATACAATAACAAAACTTATTTTACTCCTACCGGCTGAGACGCTCGGTGCGAAGTGGTTGCCCATCGATCGAATGATCGAACGCGCCCCCTCCCCCTCCCATTCCCACATCGTAGGGATTTCGGGGTAGGAGCAGGGCGCGTGCTCGTCGATCCCTGACAGCTGGATGGCAGCGAGACGCTCTGCGTTTGGGTGATCCATGAGGTCGCCGTAACCTTTGGCTATTTTGCCGATTCCTTACATCTAGGACATGAACGGGGACGGACGACTAGCCTAACTTCGCACCCGCAACCCTCGACGAGTCCTAAGAGCGATGACGTCGAGGGAAACTTTTTAATGACAGGGACTTCCTGTCACATTCTCCCCCTTCGAACCTTGACGTCAGAAGCGAAATTTTATTGGTTGTCAAAGGTGCATCGCAGGTCGGCATCCTTCCGTCGAGCATCCAGGTCCATGTCCCTGTGACTGAGTAGACATGCTGATGATGAGCCTCTTCGGTAGAGCCTGGTTGACAATTCGGCAGTCCACAAGGTACACCGGTTGTGTCTTGTCCTTAGGGTTGACAAGGTCCGGGTTTCCCAGCTCCTTGATGACATCGTCGAACGAGGGCATTTGCCCGAGTGGCAAGGGGTTTATCATTGTTGATGGCGCGTTCACGGCGGTCGGAGTGTCCGTCGAGCTCATCATGCATCCTGACGGCAGGACTTGCACAGCATGTTGTCGTGCCGGGATACGGTTCCGCTTTAGATTTTCAACTGAGATTTCCGCGGCAGAGACCCTTTTGTTCGTTGGTCAATTTGAGCTTCGGAGGCGGGAGATCCTAGATCGCCGCCAATAGAAGCGCTGCCTCGTGACCTGGAGAAATGGTTGATGGATCGTCGGCAGTCTCTTCCGATAAGTAGTCCTCGGAGTCCGTGGACTGCGGAGATCGAACGGTTGAAATGGTACCGGCTTGTTCAAGTGAGCGAATACCTCCCGTCGCGTTCTCTTCAGCGTCTTCCGTCGTAGCGGTGGATGTCGACGGCTGATTCTGGCGCCGTGACTCCATTGTCCGTTTAATGGGCCGAACTGCTCCGTAATCTCCAGTTGGTCGAGCACGGTGTTTAGGCGGATCAATTCGTCAATGGTACCCGCTTCTTGGGTCCCCGCAGCAATCGGCGGTGGGTCCATCGGTGTCTTCGGCGTGGCCTATGGTGGTCTGTGATGTCGCGCTCAACTACAGAGGTTCACTACGGGTTACGCAAACTTCGACGGGGAACCTTTAGGTCGGTCACATAGTACTTTCCGACAGGTTTATTGCTCTTATCTACTAGTTCGACGATCATTGGCCCAATAATTCATTTTATTACAGCCGGGTCCGTATATCGATGGCCTAGTTTGGCTGAGTAGCCCCCAGCTTTGTTACTCAATTTATTATTTGGGTAATAGACATCCATATCAGGTTTTAAATCAACGGTTTTGGCCCTACCCTCGTTAGCCCTGGCAAGACGCTTGTCCGTGTAAGCTTTGATTTGACACTCTACGTGGTGACGTAGCTCATCGAATTTAGACATTCTTTTCACCCATTCGTCTACTAGTTCGTCTGTTATTTTGGGATCTGCGATAACTGGGCGCTCCCTCGGATTTAGGCAAGCTTCTCGTGCGTGGTTCAAGTAGAATGGGGTAACTCTACTACCCGAACGGGCTACGGTATTATTTGCAAGTTGTAATTTGGATGAATTCTCGTCCCATGTACTTTGATCGGATTTTATGAAAGCAGCTACCATGGGTTTAATCGTTCTGCTTACCCGTTCTACGGAGCTTGCTTGCGGGTGAGCTAACGGAGTTGTGATATGTCGTATCCTATTGGCCAACAAAAATGCTTTAACGTCTTTATTCATGTATTCGGTGCCGTTATCTGAGATGATTGACTCCGGAATTATTCCCCACTTGTCGAATACATTACCCAAGATTTTGACAACGATTTTCCCGGATTGATGACGCACGGCGAATAGTTCGACAAAATTGGTGTAAAGGTTCTGTACAACTATAATACATGAATTGCCCCTTTTCGAACGAGTGAGCGGTCCCACTGTGTCAATTGACTACTGGCCCCATGGTTTGATCAAAGGTTTTGTCATGAGTGGTCCTTTCGGTGGGTGTTGGTTGAATTTTACCTTTGTACAGGTTTCACATTCCTCGACGTTTTTCTGTACGTCTTTTGACATCCCTGGCCAGTAATAATTTTGTCGAATACGATCGTACGTACTACCCCTACCCAAATGTCCTGCCTGAGGGGTTTCATGGTTTTCCCGTAGGATTGTTCCTCATCCGGTCTGACTGCCCTTTTCCAGGGATTTTCGTCGTCAATTAACATTTTCGCGTAATCAGGCCGGTGATAGTACAGTATGCTATTGTCTATTTTCCATTCAGAAAATCGATCGGGGTGGTTCGATACTAAATCGTATTTCGTCTGGAACTAGTCTTGGTCACAAATAGTCGTTAGTCGAAGGCGTCCACGTATGGTTTCTTCGACAACTTTCTCCCACCCGAGTGAATCAACGTCGATGTCATGCATGCGAGAGAGTGCATCCGGTGCCTCGTTTGTCGAACCACGCCTATATTCGACTGTCATTTCGTGTTGTAACAGGTAAATCGCCGATCTAGCCAGACGGCCTGCCGGGTTCTTCAAACTGTACAACCATTACAGTGCTTGATGGTCGGTAACCACCTTAAAGGGCATACCCTCCAAGGTAACACCGTAATTTCCCAACGGCCCATACCACGGCTAAGCATTCCTTTTCAGTAGTGGTATAGTGTAGCTCCGCTCCCCTTAAAGGCCGGCTTAGGACTTCTATGAGATTTTCCTTTTCACCGTGGGGGTCTTGCTGAACTAGTATTCTGTCTAATCCGAAATCGCTGGCGTCTGTATACAAGATGAAGGGTTGTCCCGGTAAGGGGACGTACAATCTTGGTGCGTTAATCAATGCGTTTTTAGAGTCGTCAAATACTTTCTGCTCGACCTCGGTCCATCTCCACTGGACTCTAGGACTGGTTAGTTTATTAAGAGGTCCCTGCACTTGGGCGATATTCTTCAGATGCCTATGGTACCAATTCACAAGACCATTAAACTGGCGTAACTGCGTCCTATCTTTGGGTACCGGAAAAATTGATTATAGGTTGGATCTTATCTGGGTTTGGTCTCATACCGAACTCGTCAACGATATATCCAAGGAATTGAACCTCTTTGCAAGTAAAGCTACTCTTCTCTCGGTTTATTACGAGTTTGGCTTCCCGAAGGACTTCAAGCAATAGTGACAAGAGTACCAAATGTTCGTTAAGGTCTTGGGTGACGACTATTCAGTCGTCTAAGTAGGCAAATACTTGTTCCGCCCATCTGTTCGGGAGATTCCTGTCGACAATAAGCTCCTTGATTCTCCTTTTTACTTGGTCCATTAAACTTTGGAATGTGGACGGAGCACCGGTCAAGCCATATGGCATTCTAACCCATTCTAGCAAACCTTTTCCCTCTACGACAAAAGCAGTGTATTTTTGGCTGTCTTTATCCATAGGGATTTGATGGAAAGCCTCGCTCATATCTAAGGTTGAAGTAAACCTTGCCTGATGTAATTGAGAGAGGATGGACTTCATATTGTGCAGTGGATAGGCCGGTCTAACCGTTTCACGGTTCGCGGGTCGATAATCTATACAGAATCTTAGTCCACCGTTCGCTTTCGGGGCGACAACCGGAGAACAAGCCCAGTCACTGTTGCTCCACGTAACATAACCCTTTTGCAGCAAACGGTCGACTTCTGCATTAATAAATTGCCGTACGGCTTCGCTTCGCCGATACAGTTTCTGCCTGTGTGGAGTTGGGTCTTTTAATACAATTGTGTGTTTTGTCAAGCTCGTTACCCCTGTCGAATCTCGATTTAGGGATGCAAATTCCTTGTCAAGAAAGATTTCCAAATCTTCGCTTTGTTCGATCGTCAAAGTTTTTACTTCAGAGCGAGTGACCTAACGCCGTGACATGGGGTGAGAATATTTGCTCCTATCCAATGTCCATGATCCCGCGATTGGATTTGTCCTGACCTTGAAGGACATCCAAAAATCCATATCCAGGATGAGGTCATTTGATAACTGAGGAAGAACACTGAACTATTGCGGCCCGTATACGTGCCCTATGTCAATCATGAAGCATGTTCCACCTTTCGTTTTGACAATCGATTTATCCCCAAGGCGTATCCGATTTTTTGACGTCGAATCCGCTAATAGTTCTTTAAACTGGAAACGCTTGACCCTTTCATAGGTTGCCTCATTCAAATAGGATCTTTCGCTACCACTACTATCTAGTATCCCGCGAATTTTTTCGCCAAAAATGGAGATTTCTACCGGGATTCTAACAACATACTCCGGCTCCGTCCATCCGTTGCCGGCGCGAAAAATTCGCCTCTGTGAAAAACAAGTTCCTTAATGAGGTAGGAATCCCTTTGGTTTCCACGTTTTCAGATTTTCAACGTTTTCTATGATACAAGAGGAAGGAGTATCGAAACCTGCGTGAATAGCCGGTTCGTCGATACAGGCTCGTAGCGTCGACATGTCTATGGGATTTTCATCAGATTCATTTGAGAAGACGGTTTCCGACACTTCGAGGTCTTCCTCTGAAAATTCAGAATCGCTCGACAACTCTACCATTACTTCTAAACTCGTCGATGGGTCTGTTTCATTCTATTCGCGAAGTGGTTGCGACACGCTAGCAATTTCTTTGATTTTGTCGAGTGATTTGACTTGTCCGATGTTATCTGACGGTTCTTTTAGATCATTTTTCCCGTTGATCCCCTTTGCAGCAATAACTACGGGTTTGCTTATTGCGGGGCTGAATCGTTTCCCGAACGCGTAGGACAATCTTTGTTCACATGACCTGTGGTTCGGCAGACGTGGCATATTACCTGCCTGTCCGCGGTATACAGCCGCGAGGAGTGACCGCTTTTACCACAATTAAAACAAAAAAATCGCGAAGGGTCTGGTGCCGGGCGTGACGGAGTTTCTTTAGTTACTCGGTCGTTATGCGTCCCCGCGGAGTTTTTATTTTTTTCAAATTTAGTGAGGTTCTTTTCGAGCCTTTGTCGAACGAGGGTTTTGGATTTACCCGATGTGCCCATTCCCCTTATGTTGTTGTACGCGGGGCTTGATTGTACAACACAAAAGTCAGCTGGTTGTTCGTCGCTGTCCTCGTCTTGTGCCGTTTCATAGTCGAAGTCGCTGTCAGTGTCGTACTGTAAAGATGTTAAATCTGACCTGACTCGTCTACTGCGCGGTTCTCTCTTTACGTCTTGTGACACGCGGTAAATGTAACTTCGCTCATTGACATAATGCAATATTTGCTCGTAGTTTTCGATTGACAAATTTAGGATTTCAAAGGTCAAACGCGGGTTGAATTTGGCCAAAATTTCTTTAAGTTGTTCCCGGAAATGCGCAGGATACTGCATCCGTTTAAAAATGACGCAAGCACGGCGAATTCGGCCAGGGTTTCCCACTTTTCAAGTTATAAGTCGCGTACCTCGAGGAAAAGGGCACCATCCTCTTTTTTTACACCCCATTGAAATCGGAAGGTGCGGGTAAAATCCTTCCATGTACGGCACTGTTGTTTATTCAATAAATACCACGCTCTATACGGACCTTCGAAAATATTTGACAAACATGGAACAAAAGCGTTCTTATCGATTCCGCTCACACGTAATTGATCCTTCAAAATGAGTAAAAATTGCTCGGGATCCTTTTCGGTTCTGGGAAAAGTTATTCTCCAATTACTGACAATCCGCCCTATTTTCATAGCCGCATCGAGTTCTCGATTGATGCCATATGCGGTTGATTCGAATCTGGGTTCCCGAATAGGCACTGCCGAACGATTGTCACGTGTCAGTCGCGGATTACGGAAACCGGTATGATACTGCTGTTCACCTTCGGTATCACTCGCCTCACTACTTTGCCACGATAGGGCTCCCCTTCTAGGAGTTGGGGATGGTCGTACCGGTCTCGGTCGACCGTCAATAAGCGAGTTTCCGTGCCGTAGCATTTGGTTTCGATACTGCCACATTCTTTGATATGCCGTATGAGGCATATAGTCCTCCTCGGTTATCAGTTCGCCCTGCGGTGTTACGCGAGTTACTGCCAATTTGACAAAATCGTTAGCCAATGCATTAATTTCCCCTTGGGGTTGTTCCGTGTGCGGAGTGACCATCGAAGAAATACCGTTATTTTCCCGTTGAAAATGTATCCGACGGGGGTTCCTTTCATCAACCCGACCCCTTCTTAACACATTTCTTCCCTCTCCCCCTTCGGACCTATGGTTCGATTGCAGAATTTGATTCCTTTCTATTACCGATCTAACGTTCTGGGATAACGTTTTCATCGTATCCTTAAGATTTTGTACTTCCGTTATTCCATTCTCGAGGAAATCCAATCGCTTCAATACCTTGACTATCATCGATTCATATGGCGATATGCGCGAAGGATCAGTGGAGACCGGGGTATCTGGTCGAGAACCCCGCCCGCTCCCTGGCAACCCCCCGTGGCTAGACACAGAGGAATTACCGAGGGAAGCTCTAGTCGGGGCGGCAGAGTTCGAAGCCTGAGTGGTGGGGAGCGCTGCCGCCCCGGCACGATCGCCGGGCAGCAGTTCAGCTGACTCGCTTGGTCTACCCCCACTCGCGGTGTTCGCCTTCCCAGACGAACTAGGCAGGGTCTCCGCGTTCGACATTTTCGAATTTCGTGTACTCGACTTTTTTAGGTTTTGATTGACTTCTTTTATTCCCGACCTCGTGATTCTTTTTGGCGGCGAATAAAACATTTTATGCTCTCATTTCTTGTCAAACTCGGGCATGGCGTATTGCCAAGACTATATGATGTTAATTCGACAATATTATTAACTTCCACACTGAATAAAGGCAATCGGGGCTTGAGATAATTTCGGAATTGACTTATTTGTTCGCCGGTAATTTTGTTTTCTCATCCGGGTTAATTTCAAAGTTGCAGGAATCCCCTTCGTACTAATGAGTTGAGTTCGGAGCAATTTCGATAACGCGTCGTATGATTGTGCCAATGATTTCGATAAGTAATACAATTTCTTCTAAACGTAATAATACACACGGTGATCATACAATATGGTATAAGCAGGTATTCCAGCGGTAGAGGTGTATATATTATGGTATGTTAATCTAGTATTAGTCGAGCGGAAGAGAACCGAAGCAGAATAAGTCGGAATATTATTCCGTGAGGTATTATTCGACGATCAAATTTTCTTTCGCTTCGGTCCGACGAAATTTTTTTTTTCTCTCGTGACAACGAATATTCTTCTATTCCATCACCACTTAATAATTAAAGCCGAGGCAATATAATTTAAATTTTAAAACAAGACTTACTTCACAATTTCAAAATTTTCTTTTTTTTAACAACACTTTAATATTATTATATAATAATCGCAAAATTTCTCTTTTCTTTCAATTCCAATAAATATTTACAATTTCTATGATTTTCCAGCTTGCCCCACGTTGGGCGCCAAATGAGAACGATTTCTTTTCAACAAAGACGTCGAATTAATTCGCGTCTATCCTGAAATCTTCACCTGCCGCGGTCTGGGTCAATGACTGGCAGGGCTCTGGTTAATATTGTACTTTCTCTACTTGTTTTCTGATTGTTGGGGGCCAATCACCTCCAACAACTACCGCAGAGGTAATAAATAATTTGTATTTTATATTCTATTCTCAAGGGAGTCCACTGGATGACCCAGGGAAGAAATAAGAAGAAATTGCATCACCGCCGAATTATGCTCGAGGGAAATATTTTACTTACATCACACATTCTCCATGAGTAGTTACTATTTGTTGACTTCCACAATTCGGCCAACCGCCGAACGTCGAGTCAAACACCGATCAACGATCCCGGGTTTCCTCCCTCACGCTTTGACAACGGATATGGCTCGCCGAGGGCCGGTTCACCGATTAAAGAATTTGACGCATCTCGACGTAACACTTTTCGTCGAAGTTATGGCGGGCTACCCTCGCGAGACGCTTTACAATACAATATACAATACAATAACAAAATTTATTTGTTATTGTATTTAGTGCGAAGTGGTAGCCCATCAATCGAATGATCGAACGCGCCCCCTCCCCCTCCCATTCCCACATCGTAGGGATTTCGGGGTAGGAGCAGGGCGCGTGCGCGTCGATCCCTGACAGCTGGATAGCAGCGAGACACTCTGCGTTTGGGTAATCCACGAGTTCGCCGTAACCTTTGGCTATTTTGCCGATTCCTTACATCTAGGACATAGACGGGGACGGACGACTAGCCTAACTTCGCACCCGCAGCCATCGACGAGTCCTAAGAGCGATGACGTCGAGGGAAACATTTTAATGACTGGGGCTTCCTGTCATAATATCGAAGAATTATTTAAATAATCTCACAGTATTAAGTCACAGGTGGTGGCAAATATTGTTGACTTCGTAGGGTAAGATGACATAGCACCCATTGGCTTAAGATGGCACAGTGTCATCTTATCTTACATAATTGACAACATACCCAATACTCTTCTGGCTTCGATTTACTATATAACTGGCTGCAATAAAGGCACGCAGCATCTGAGTCATCAATAATTATGACTTAGATGCTGCATGCCTTTGTTGCAACAAGTTTTATAGGAAATCGAAGCCAGGAGAGCATTGTGCATGTTTCCAAATCTGTAAGCGACTGTTCCACATTCTATGTGCTGGCGTTTCAGCAAGAAAGCAGGTATTCAAATGCGGATTATGCACTGAGAATTAATTTATGTCAACTTAGACTGACGTGTGTCATCTTACCCGCTTCGACATGATTGGTGCTTTTGTTATTTCATTTCCGTTTTGTTATTTCATTAAGCGTTAAGATACGTTTGTATGCTTTGTATATAAACGTTCTTAATGTGTACCCTTTGAATTTTCCTTATCACCTTTGAATGAGCAAATATTTGCCTCCAAACAAAAAGTATGTCATCTTGAGCACAATTCCCCTATGGGTCCCAGATCAACCCCTGAATTGTTATTAATTTTTTACGGCAACTAATGAGACGCACCCGCTGGGCGAGCCTACGTCGGTGAGCGATACGGACGCGGTTAGTGCCCGGAGGGGCGGTAACCCCACCCTGCGGACACTCCCGCTCGAACGGTGTGTGGTTGTGCGCGACGGAAAAGCTACTATCGGTGCGCGCGCTTCGTAGCAGTATCGTAACTGTTATTTGTTATCCAACCCTCAGGGATAACGCTTTCGCAATTTATTTGCCATTTGTCGCTGAGGGTTGGACCGAATTGCCTAAAATTATTATTAATTATATACTATTATTGGTTCGTTTGATTATTTATTTTTTACAACTCGTTGATAGTCATGTTTAGTGGATTATTACCGAATACATTGTTCGAATACATTTTGTAGAGACACAAGGAAAAATACAGCTTACAGAGCTAACAGCGAATATCGTCGAGGCCGCAATCGCTCCCTAAAAAAAGAAAGTCAAACGTACTAAAAACCGTAACAAATAACAGTTACGACATCTGCTATGAAGCGTGCGCACCGACAGTGCCTTTTCCGTCGGACACAACCACAGGCAACCGCAAACCGACGAGCGGGAATGTCCGCAAGGTGGATATACCGCCCCTCCGGGCACTAACGCACGTCTGTGTCTCTCACCGACGTAGGCCCGCCCAGCAGGCTCGTCTGATTGGCTGCCGTAAAAAATTAATAACAATTCAGGGGTTTATCTGGGACCCATACATGCTTATATCAATCGTCTTAGAATTTCATGCCCTACCTCCCCGCTTCAGGGATGACATCCTTAGCTGGGACACCCTGTATATATTGAAACGTTTCGCGACTTCCCGGGATGAAATTTCCCGAGGAATCGCCATTTGTTTGCGTTCTCGCGATTAACTCCACCCAAGCGGTGCGAGGGAGCGCGAGCATGGCAGATATCGGTTCTCGACAGGCCTTTAGAGGAATGAAGCATGTGAGGACTTACTAGGGCGGTCAATAAATATTTCTTTTTATTGAGATTTTGGGATGCCTTAGCAATCCGTGGCGTAAAGAAGCTCACGTCGATCAGTCATGATCGGCATTGAAATTAAGATCGATTCGTTGGTTCCAAAGGAGTGACTCTAATTTTGCTGGTTTGGGTTTGTTCGGGTTCGGCTGGAGGCCTGTGCACGGTGTTTTTCTGGTTTTCTGTGAGCCTAAGGTGGAGTAACGGCCAAGTAAAGTCCCTGCAAAGATGTTATCGGGACCCAGGAGCTTGGTACAGGCGCAGGAATAGCTTGAGCGGAATATAGTGTTACGACGGGAGCCGTGCCGCTGGAACTCGCACGGCACGAAGTGTTGTACCGGGTGCCGTGCCGCTCGCGTTACGCTTCTCTCTCATTCCCTCTGGTTCTCCACCACGCACTCTCTCTCTCTCTCTCCCTCTCTCTCTCTCTCTCTCTCACTCACGGCTCACGTCGATCAGCTCGGACAGTGGCTGTAAACATGGGTGAGCGTGTGTAGGTTCGTGTCGGTGTTTCGTCGATTACCTTATACCGTGATTCTCACAGTGGCCAAATATGATATTCACGCGTTAGTGAAGCTAACGAAAATCGTTGAGAATAACTTAATTTCCTACTTGGCGGGCTGATCTTTATTTCGATCAGGAGAAATTCGGATTGCCACATGCGGTCGTTAAATAAATTTAAAAGTGAAGCTGGATATAGGGGTGGGCGATTCCCTCCAGGAGAAGGGCGTACCAATTTGGGGTTTTCTGGGACTACACTCTAACCATGGTTGGGTAGACACGTTCGGGATAGGAATAGGATCCGGATTTCCCTATTCTAGATCACCGTCGCTCATCAATCTTGAGTTCGGACTTTCAACGCAATACTGGGGCGTCCTCATGATCGAAGTCATACCCGCGAACGTGGGTTGAGTTTAGGATGGAGCCGGAGCTCAAGAATTGACCCGAGCTGTTAGATGGTATTTGGACGTTAACTCAAATGTATTGCAAAAGTCGTCTCGTCACGTGTGCACGCTCTTAAATAGCCTGAGGCGTCTCAGGGGAACTTTCCGTTCTTAGGCCGTATTCACAAAGGAAGCTGGAAACTTATAAGCGCTTACCGGCGCTTGACAGCGCTGGTCCGTTCTACACAAAAGAAGCAGGTTGAAGCAGACCAAGCAAAATGTCGGACTCATCGGACGGTGATTTGTTTTTGTTCAAAAAGGTGTACTTGAAAATGCGAAGAGAAGCTATGCATCCCATTAATAGAAAAAGGAAACATTTCGGAGAATACCATCATTTATTTGCAAACGAATTGAAATTTGATTATGAAATATGTTATAAATATACAAGAATAACACAAGACACATTCGATTACATTTTGGATTTAGTGAAAAACTATTTTATGAAAAATTGGTGTAATTGGCATAAACAACCAATCCTTCTAGAAGAAAGACTTGTTGTCACCTCGAGGTGTTAATCCTCGAGGATTAACGGTAACGAGGAAATCCTCGCCAGAATCGACGAAAATGAGTCAATTTTCGATTTTCACGACGATATCATTATTTTTTCATAATTGACGAGAAACACATAAGTAAGCGTGAAAATGGTAATTTCGTAGGAAAAAACGACGAAATCACATTTTGGTCGAAACATCGGTCGACGTGTTTCGAGTCCCAAATTCGCCTATCTTCCGTTTTTGAGGCGCTATTGGACGAAAATGAGTCAATTTTCGAATTTGCACGACGATTCCACTATTTTGTCATATACAACGAGAAACACATAAATAAGCGTAGAAATGGTGATTTCGTCGAAAAAAACGAAAAAATCACATTTTGGTCGAAAAATCGGTCGAAGTGTTTCGCGGCCCAAATTCGCCTATCTTGCGATTTGGAGGCCGAAATCGACGAAAATCAGTAAATTTTCGATTTTCACGACCATTTCTCAATTTTGTGATATTTGACGAGAAACACATAAATAAGCGTAAAAATGCAGATTTCGTCGAAAAATACGAAAAATTCACATTTTGGTCGAAAAATCGGTCGAAGTGTGTCGCGGCCCAAATTCGCAATTTTTATCATATTTGACGAGAAACACAAAAATAAGCGTAGAAATTGTGATTTCGTCGAACAATACGAAAAATTCACATTTTGGTCGGAAAATTGGGTCGAAGTGTTTCG
>JAPYZJ010007878.1:0-10148 GCA_030522765.1 Ophioninae sp. B BG-2022a
CCGGAAGACCTTCGTCAATCCGGTCGTAAAATCAAGAACCCACGAAAAGGGACATGTGCACGGAAAGATCACGCAGCACCTAGCCGCTGCGCTTTCCCCTATAAAAACCCCTCACCAAAAAATGGACTCGCATAAGAATCAATGGACACGTTCCCAAGAATTCCTTTAATCAGATACAAAAGAATTTTCGTGAGGCCCCGGAAAACTCCAAGCAGTCCGATCGTAAAAATCCAGTAAAGTTATACCCTGTCTCCCCCACTCTATGAATTCGGGAGAAGGAGAAACCAGAAAAAAACACATAAAAAAGGCGATCCAGCACCATCTCCGTGCTAGTCTCAGTCCATCAATTCGGCTAGTCTCAGTCCATCCGTTCGGCTAGTCCCAGTTCATCAGTTCAGCTAGTCAGTTTCTCCTACAATCTGTATCGAACTCATATATCGAAACTCTGTCCGTCAGCGACTCTATTACTCGATGTGTATTTTCATACTACGTCTAATTTAAAGATCTTTGTATTTTCATTGAAGTAACACGAGCAAAGTATAATCCAATTCCGTGACTTAAGAAATATTGTAAACTCAGTGCGTACCCATCTCGACTCTGTTAACTCTATACCTGCGAGCGAACCTGGCCACCAGCGCGAAGGCCCTACATTTTACGACCGACACCGCTATACCACCAATGTAAGCAAACCACATTTTATTATATTTTTGTACACAACGTTAATAGAATTAACCACTAAAAATCCTTAAAGATTCCCCTTCCTTCAGCACTTCCCCTTTTTACCCTCATCCCGTGCGATTGAGCTAGGCGTAGGTAAGAAAGAGGGAACCATACACTATATGCCCACGTCCCATCCGGACGTGACACCAATTCCGAAAGGAAAAAAAGTTATCGATGATTGGAGTGAAAAAACTTTTTTTGCCCCAAAATCCAAAAAAATCATGGATTTTTGATATTTTGTTAAATGATCTATTTTTATGTAATTCGATGCCCTGGGCATGAATCTACCATTAATTTTTCCCAGAACCCACAATTTTTATGAAAAAAATCGTCAAAAACTTCTAAAAACACGATTTTCACGATTTTTTCATGAAAATCTTGGGTTTTAGAGGAAATTAATGGTAGATTCGTGCTCAGGGGATCAAATTACATCAAAATAGATAATTTAGAAAAATATTAAAAATCTAAAATTTTTTGGATTTTAGGGCAAAAAAAGTTTTTTCACTCAATCATCGATAACTTGTTTCCCTTTAGGATTTGACACTCTACTCTATGCTGAATATCTGTGTTATGATTTTCTCTTCAAAATTCTTTTTAAATTATTGAAATCCGATGATTTTTCGATTTTTGGCAGAATTTCAAAGTTGGACCACCGATTTTTGCACATTTTCCCATACATACCCCTTTGCCTCTTTTTTTGCCATTTTTCAAGTGAACTTTCCGGAAAAACTATAACAGATATCGGTATGACTCCAACGTCATTATTTAAGTCAGGCAAAAACCTTTTCCAAACCCGCCAAATAAATCTCAGTAGCTAATAAGAAGCTCACTCTACAACCTTATGAAATTTCGTAATTTTTAAGATTCCGGAAAAGTGGCCGGGAAAGTCGAAAAATATTTTTTTCCGTTTTTAAACTCTTAAAAAGGTCTATTCAATCGAAAATTTCTGCTGATTACGAATATGCCCGAGTATTTGCCGGAGGTGCAAAATTAGACTGGGAAAATGCGAAAAATCATTCTAGAATATTTTTTCGACAATTGTTCCCTAGAAATGGAGAATTTAAGGCGAATTAAATTGTGGATTTGTCTTCAAGGTATAAAAATACATCGACATGGACCTGCGATATGACAATAAACGTCTAAATGTAATAATTATTTCGAGGCTAAGCCCGCTGAACGAGCTCAGCTGATTGGCTACCTTTAAAAATTAATAACAATTCAGGGGTTGCTCCGGGAACCATACATGCCTATATCAATGAACTCAGAATTTCACGCCCAACTCCCCATTTCACGGATTACAATCTTACGTGGGACACCCTGTAGATTAGGGAGGTGGGAAATTTTCGTATGATGCTCTGCAGTGAATGATGACTCACGATGTCTGCGATATTATACGCAAAGCAGGGTACACGGTGCACATGAACAGCTTTCACTGAATTCTCCGGAGCGCGGTTTAGCCGTCGGCGAGGAGGCCGTGTCCAGGGCATTTCTCTTGTAAATCTAGTAGATTCAGTTTAATTGCTGTTACAAACTTTAGCAATGCACTTCTCGCTCTATCTCTCTCTCTCTCTCTATCTCTCTCTTTGATTCTCTGTCTCTCTCCAGTTGCTTGTCAGCAATCCACCTGGCATCTCGACTTCGCATCGCTGCCCTCCGGGTGTGTTCAACGTTTAATGCTCCCGTCGCGTATTAAATGCGTTTCATTTGACCCTCCGAGTTTCGCCGTAGAAATCTAACAGGCTATACAAAATACACGATTACCGGATCGATTTAATTATTTTCCGTATACCTCGAAACGGTAATCGGGTCCGGATGGACGCTTCGTCACGCGATAATTGGAAACAACCGTCGAAGCACCTTGATGATCAGCTTAATAAACTTGGGTATTAAATATATAATAATATAAAACTTATAACAATGTATCAATATAAAACTATAAATTAGGGTATGAAAAATTATTTCCAAAATAAAGCAATAAAATCTGTACGATATATGCAATGATAGGATTTAAAATCCTTATCAGGGACGGTTGAGAAGAAAACTGTGCTTCGGGTTAGGCACGTCAAAAATTCGTTCGGCGTTTGAGGCAAGTTGAACAAAAATCTCAAATAGATTTAGGTTTTAATAGAATATCATTTTTGTAATTGAATTAGGATAAATAGAATAGCACTTTTTAGCTCATCTCATTTAAAGCTTTTTCACACCATTGTTTATATTTGCTTCAATTATTAATAATCACATAACTTTCTGCAATGAAAGTTGCTGCAAAACTCTATTAAGGTACACAAAAACAAATATCTTTAATGATAATTATTTAATGATCTTACTTATTCCCTTAAATAACCCCGATATTTAGATCGACGATCGAACTCCTAAAAGAAATTGGTGTGGAAGAGCCACGCAGCGAGCGCATTGACAGTTGCCCAATCAAAACGCTGATTGGAGTCATTGTCCTAACAAACTGCACCGCGTAATTAGCAATCGGCGAAACAACCGTATCAGTTACGAATACACTTTGACGATATTTAAATGCGTTTCATCGCGCTGGAATATCAATATCCTGTTTAGCATACGTGCATCGGGAAGGACGCAGGTAATCCGCTAATGCTTGCCCTTAACAAACTCGACGCTCCATCGGTCGTCGCGAAACTCGTAGAATACAAATCACGTGCGATTCCAACGCGAACTGCAATTGTGAATATCGTACTTTTGTAATCCGGAAACTTGCGGCGCACAACTTATGGATCAATTTTTCGAAAAATTCGAGTTTGATGATACTGCAATCCGACAAATATGTACAAACTAATAATCTACTAATGACACAATTAACCTCTATCTGATACAAGATCATTAATCTTCACGACATTGTACCCGGTATTCCAACATTTGTAAATGACGCAGCAAAACATGATTTGCTGATGATTTGCACGATTTTGATGATTTTATCATTCTATCTCTTTCGAGTCACCCTTTACCGAGCGTTTCTCCGAGATCCAGATACTCGAATATAAACAAGGATCCACAACGCAGAATTTCATGATTCAAGAATATAAATGCATAACTCAATACGCAAAGCAACTTTTTCAATGTTGAATATCAATCGGTCCATCAAAAATGATGAATCGACTGTGTCCCTGAAAAATCGTCGAACTACCAGGACACGTATTCCTATAACGCAGGGGCTCCCTAACTTATTAATCACGCGCCCCCTTTCTAATTAATAAAAACTTCTGCGCCCCCCTTGTCTTGATAATACATAGAATTGTAAACTGTAAACAAAGAGCTCGGACGGCCGACGGAGGACGCAGGCCTATCTACAAATATTGACAACATAAAAAAATGAACTCTTTTTCGTAAATGTTTTCAGTAACTTTTAAACCTGTGTCTATTACCAAGATTGTGTGAAATACGTACATAGGGCGTAAATGCAAGTCATGTGTAATTAAGGTCCTTATTGGCCCACGCCCCCCTTCGCAGGTCTCTGCGCCCCCCACTTTGAAAATCCCTGCTTCAACGCTACAGACACGCGTCAAAAAGCATAAATTAATTCTGTACAAAAAATAATCCACGAGTGACCATCATGTGAAAAAGTTAGAGTGAATTTCTCGCGGCAGTGAAAACAAAAATTGAATTTCCGTCTTCTCTGGCAACAGCGGTGCATCAGTTAATCTCCTAGCTGCCCCTTCAGCTTCGTCCGAACCGTAATTTTGTATAATACAATAATACAGAGGGTATGCTCGATATACACGTACATTTATGTATGAATGTCGAGGCTGGATCTGTTCTCACTCCTTTCTCAGTTAGGCCACAACTTCCGGCGTACCGAAACATACACCTGGAACTCTCACCCCACGAGAGAGCAGAGAAGAGTAGAGCTGCCTTCTCAATTCTCGCGCCTCACACTGGTTTCCTCATGCGAAGCCACATATCGCCAGCATCCCTCCCGTTTTCATCTCGGCGTCTCACCATCACCGTCGACATTCTCGCGGAACGTAAACTCCGAGAGGAACGAGGGTGGGGACGGAGCGAGCTTCATCCCCTAATTCCTTTTATTCCCAGTGCGTACCCCGTTAATCCGAACTCGTATTCCTCCGACTTTCGCGGCCAGAGTACACCACCCATGTCTCCCTATCTCGCCACTCCCTATCACTGCCGTTACGGTCCCTTAGGGTATCCGACATCAAGCCGACAACCCTGCAAGCCTCGAATACGTGTGACCCCTTTGCGCAAAACCAGGATAAATAAATGTCAAAAGCGAAAAAGTTGATGATCGCAAACGCACTTGGTTTCTTTTTTCTTTCATCGTTATTCAAAAAGAAAAAACAAAACGCCTGGTATAAACCGGAAGTGTAGACAGAGCTTGCTCAGATGGCGAAGACTCTGCGAACCGCTTCCAATTGATGACAGCTTTTCGGAGGGTTCGAGTATTACGGTCGGATTAGCAAGACATATTACTAAGTTCCTTCGTACATTTCATCCCCTAAATGGGACTGAAGCTTTTGATAAAACAGGGTGGATCTACCATTTTATCAGGGCGGGTAAGTTTGCCTCCAACTAGGGTAATTCATTTGGAGGTTGAATATCAGAGAATCAACAATAGCAAACGAAGATAAGTTTGTGAATAATAATGATTAATAAATAACGATAAGATTGGTTTGCGATGAAGGAATCGTCTATTGCTGAGAGAGTCGTGTATTTTCACCTCCTATTATTAATATTGATTATTAAAATCTATTAGCATTATTGAGCATAGCACAAAGAAAAATCAAATATCCAGTACCCTAATCTTTCCTTCCTTTTAATCATAAAGTGAAATTACGTTTCAAAGTTCAAACGGCGGCTATATACTTGATAAATAAAAAAAAGATATGTGCCCCGTTTATCTGTAAATACTCATTCAACAAAGATCCTCGTACTTGGATGATTGCAGCCTCCGGTCAAAAGCCATCATTCGATCTCGTATATTTATTTCGAGACACTTTCCCGATCAACTAGCAATTTTTTCCATGTCAAGCCCAATCTATAAATGAAGTTTTGTAAAAATAAAAACTGCAGGCTTCATTGAAATCATACATATCACTGAATCAGCACAACAACTGCAATCATGGAGACTTTTATCGCATCTGTTTTGTCCGCGATCTCAGAACGATTTTTCACCGATCGGCAGTCTCGATCAGCCGATTAAAAGCTACGTATCGTGTTATCTTCATCGGAGGTTGAGAAATTGTACAGTACGTGCGCGTATGTACCTGTGGCGATTTATTACACCCATGCCGATTCTCAGGCCGACTCTTCTATCTTCTCGTTCCCTCTTCCTCTTTCTTCCTTCCCTACTCTCCCCCGCGTCGCCGTTTTCAGAGCAAACGGACTGTAAACTCTTGATACCGTTGGGGAGAAGCAACTTGTTATGAAAGTACAGAGGAGCTCTCGAAAAGTTTTTTTTTTGCTTTTTTACGAGGATAAAGAGAAGTAAAGGAGGAGCGCTTCCCTCCGATCGGGTATAAGGCCGGAAGCGCAAAAAAAGAGATGGTCGATGGTTAGACGGACATTGCAATCTGCTACGCGCCGTCGATTCGAGACTGGCTACGCGCTCTCTGACACCTCTCTTGTTGGCTGTTGCCTTGAGGAACGATATCCATCCGGGCAATATATCAATTGTACGAGTGTGTGCGTTATCGGGGCCACATTATTTATAGAATGCCTGTTACGTCCTTTTGTCTGGTTCTGAGCAAGAGCCAACGGGTTCCTGGCAGGCGTTATCATCGATCGAACCGCTGTAGAGCTAGCCATCCAAGCTACGTTCGATTGGAAGTTCGACGTACTAGATCAGTTCTAATTGCGATGGACTATCGCGTGGTTTTAAAAGATTGAAAAGTTTGGTTCCGGAAATGTTTAATTTCTACAGGGTTACTTGTATTGTTTTTTTGACAGAAAAATAGTGATAACGAAGTCTACGCAATTTGGTAATGCTGTGGAGATAAACTTAGGTAACGGTAGAAAGCATGCGATAACTGGATTTCTGATGTTGGTCAACGTCGAATCGAACTTTGATAAACAGGTGTCGGTGATGTTCACCATTTTATGAGGCCTTAAAACGGACTTTTTCGATCACGATAATTCGGGAAACGGGATAATTTCGTTCATGGAGAAGACGTTTGTCTTCATGATATTTCAGCCTAGACATGCTTTGAAAAATAAAGATGACTCGTGAAAGGCAGAAATGCAGTATACACTTTTCTCACCTACAGACACGTCTAATAACTATTCAAATACGGAGTTTCTGCGATTTCGCGTTTTTCATAACAGGTCTGGACTACATGTTATTCATTTTTTAGAAAACTTAACCAATATTTAACGATATAAACTCAAAGACGCATGTTGATAGGAACAAACACAAGAAAGTAAAAATATAAAAAAGGATTCCTGTGTACGCCGATGACACAAACTTTAACATTAAAATTTCCCTCACTGATGTAACAGAAATAATAGAAATAAGAAAAAGAAAAAAAATGTCTTGGAGAAATTTCCTTCCGTAATCCAGAGATGCAAACTTTTAGACTTCCACCCCAATTAACAATTATCCCTGAGAAACTGTCGTGATTTCCATGGACCATGCGTCTCGAAAAAAGCTGAGTGTTATTCGAAGTGCAAACCGTTCGAAACCATTATTTATTATTATTATAACTCCGTAAAGCTTAAATCAGAATTCTTCAACCCTTCATCTCACCAGAGTCCGCAAGTTTAACGATCGATACAAATATCAGAAGTGCATCAGGTTCCACGACGTTAATTCATAGTGAACCGGTATCTTAGACCCAATGGTCCTCATTCAATCTCACCAAGAAACTCGTCGAGTGAATAACGAGGCCAAATTTGCTTGGTTATTCAATCCGAGAAAATTGAATTTGGCAAGGATGTGCGTGAGGTTGTAACTCGCGAAGGGACTGACTGTGTCCGTGGCTACATCTAGAATTTATGGGTACAGCTCGCTGAGTGACGTGAGGTCGGAACCGACAAATTCGACGTGGCAATCCGGTGCGAGTTGTGCCTTTTTGGTTGGTCGTAAGAGGTTTATATGTGTCTACACATATGAGTGCGAGACGTGAGCTCTGTTTGGCCAAAGCAAATTACGGGAACCCCTTCACCGGAAGCCTGAAGCTTGGGTAGGTAATGCCTCGACGTCGACGATGTTGGGGCTACTCAGCGTTGTTCGCTTCGGCCTGGGAGGCCCTGGAGGGACGTCGAGGTAATGTCACCGTCGCGCATAAATATGTCCCAAATCTAGCGCCGATTTATGCCGTTATGCAAACGCACCCTGTGGGACCGCTGGTGCGAAATTGCGTAGGACAGTTTGACGGAGGTCTAGACGCTTGCACGCTCTCGCTCCTCCCGTTTCCGGAGACCTCCGGAGACCTCCGGAGACCCTACCGTACCCCATAATCCATCTCAACTGGCACGTTTCACAGTCGGGCATTTTATACCCTCGGAAGAAACGACATTTTTCGGTGAATGAATTTTTAAACTGTTCTAAGCGAAGCTTGATAATTTTACTGTTTTCTTCCCTTCATTCGTCGCAGCGAAGATATCCGTGATTCGTATTTATTCATACTGTTTGAGCGTTGGTGAAACACTCCGGAAATTCGTTTTTATTCGTGTACTATAATTTCATTGTAGCGGACCGTAGTGGTTTATTGAAAAGAGTAAAGGATATTCTAGTTGAACAAAAATGAAGTTTTATAGTATACCTTGTGAAGTCCCTGGGTCGCGTCACTGCCACCTGGGGGTGGGCAAGGGAAAGCGGGGAAGTGGGAGGCTCAAAAATAAAAAAAAGAAAAATAAAGAAAGTCCAACAAAACCAAATGATGAAAAATAACAATATTTAATAATAAAAATAATCGGCGGATAATACAAAAAAACAATAAAAATAATTAATTACTACAAAAAAAAGGGGGAACGCGATTATAAGGGGGTCGGGGGAGGGCTCGTACGCGCGAGGGTGGCACTTAGCCCAGGGGTCAGACGCAAGGGGATCGACTCGCGCACTTTGGGGCTATCGACTCGCGCACTTTGGGGCTAGTTCGGCGGTCGTTATTAATACAAAACAAACCCAATAAAAATAAAAAAAAAGAAGACGCAAAAAAAAAGTAGACAAGAAGAAAAAAAAAGCGCAAGGGGGTTCGGGTTTGGGCGCCAGCTCCTACAGGAGCGATTCGCAATATTCGATACGCGGGAGGGAAACGGGGGAAGGGGGGGTCATGGGAAAACTCGAAATAATTTGTCAGAGTCCGAAATAATATTTCGGACTCTGTGTTAAACTCGAAGGGCTCTTATTCCGAGTTGGCCTTGCTTCGGAATCGAAGCAAGGCTTTGTTTACCCCGTTGAAGGTCGCCCGTCGGCCGGCTCGGGCTCGCGCGCGCGGCGAGTGCCACACTGTACAAGCCGGCGGACGAGGGACTTCGCGAGGCAAGGGGGCGGCGAGGGAGGGGAAGGCGCGATGGTAAATGGGACTCGATTTTTGGGGACCGGGATGAGTTTATTTTACAGGGATTTATCGGATGACGTGGGGAGGGGCACGAGGCGGGCATGGGGGTCACGGTTGCACGCACTGCTCGGGAACGCGGGTGACTTCGCACGCAAAAAGGAAAGGAAAACGGGGGGGGGGGGGCCCCGATACAGAAAAAGGAAAAAGAAAAAAAAGAAACGCAAGGGGCAATCTGGCGGCGGGCGTCGCGGAAAACACGAGGGACTTACCGGCGTCGATTCTCGGCTAATCCCGGAAGAACGCGTGATACGGGGGCGGCCAGCTTCCTCGCCCTCTCTCTCACTCTCACCCACTCTCTCTCACACACGCAAAAACGAAAAAAAATAAAGAGGGACAAAAATAAAGAGAAACTCAATGAAAGAAACAAAAAAACTACGAAACTAAAGCGCAAAAAGAAAAAAAGACTTGGGAAACTCAAACGGTGTAATCGCTATTGCTCAATTTTAATAGTAAACGCTCTCGCAGGTGGCTCGATGCTAACTGCCGCCCTCGGCCGCGTGCTCGCAAAATTCGCGAATTTTCGCGAAGGGTTGCTGGTCGTCTCGAGGGAGGGCAGCACCTCCCGGGCGGGCTAGGATGATTTTTGGGGACGATCGATAATGCGATCAATTTCGGGGTAAGGTAGCGCGGGTAAAGTAATTATCGCGAATGGAATTTGGGGAAGACAGGGCTCTGCTCTATTGATTACATCGGCGCGACGAGGGATGGCAGCAGCGTGACGTTGGGGGACTCGTTGCGACAACGGGCGGCTCTCTCTCTCTCGAGCTCGAGCTCGGCTCTCGGGCTGCTCGGACGGCGTTCACAGCCACACGCCGTATGGCTTGGCGGGGCTTGTGGGGACTGGCTGCTGGTGGCTCGGCGCCTCCGCGGGATCGTGGACTCCCC
>JAPYZJ010007879.1:0-14989 GCA_030522765.1 Ophioninae sp. B BG-2022a
AATGGGAAATGCATGACATTTGCAAACGTCCGTATCAATCGAAGATGGACGGATATAGTTGCGGAGCGTATGTAATATATTATATGCTGTAACGGGACACGCCTGAAGCCGGCTTGCCCGACTTCCAAGGATGTAAAGAGCGCCGCAACCACCTCGCCGGGGGGGGGGGGGGGGGGGAAAACCCCCCCCCCCGCCCCCCCCCCCCCCCCCCCGTAACCCCGGCTTACACAGTCACAAAAGTTGTCCTGTTTGTGTGTGTGTCCTGCCCGAGTAGATCGGCTATCGATTACGTATGAGTTTTGAGGTGTTGGGTAGGACTTCTCACGTAGCTTATTTTAGGGGTTTCTTGGGTTTGTTTGGGTTCTGGATTTATGGTTAGTTTTGGGTTGTGTTTTGTTTTGGAATATTTTGGGTTAGCGTTGGGTGCCGAACTCGGTCGATCGGTGTATCGCTCAAAGTACCGAGTACTCTCGGCCGAGGAACAAACCCAACAGAGGGTTTCGGGGAATCGATGCACGCCCGACTGAGACGGCGGCACCCCCATCAGAGTGGTGCATCGTGCTGGAGAGCAACTTGTTTGGTTACGGGTGGAGGCTGGAGTTCTCCGTGCCGCGCTTCTTGAAGAAACATTTTTTTTTGCTTTTGCACGATAAATCGGGGTTGCGATCCCTGAAAGACTCTCGGTTACCGTTCGAGAGAAGTCCCCGATTAGTTACCGATATGTTACCATTTGGGAAGAGTAACTCGGGCAGAAGCTATGGATACGCGAGGAATACTCGACGCGAATATTCCTGTTCTCGAAATAATGTTCACGGTTTTCGACGGCAATTCTGGCGAAGAATTGCTTTGATGAAGAGTTCGAACTCTTGAACTTCGAACGACGCGAGCGTGTTTACCTTTTTTTTGCGGAAGCGCGCTCGACGCGGCTGTCGCCCGCTACTCCTAGCCGCGTGAGGCGTTACAGGTCGTTTCAACAGTGTTCGAGATTACTCCTACCGTTGGCTTCCGATTACGATTTTTGGAGAAAGTAATCTCTTGATAGTCTTGTTCTGGTCTTCGTCGCGGACGGACGTGTTCCGTCGGCGGAGCGATCACGCTTCGGAGTTGGGACGCCACGTGTCCCGACTCCCGTTAAGTCTCGGCTTTTCTTTTATAAGATCGGTTCCCGGGGCATGTTAAGTGTCAGTTCTCTCTCAATAAAATAAAAATCACTTTATATCATTGTGGTTTCAAAAGTGATCAAGTTTTTTTTTTGTGTTTTGAAATCGGTGTCGTTATCGGTGTTCTACTCCCCGGAGAATCCCGACCCTTCTACTACGATCCACAGCCTGAGCGGCCGAGCTATACCGCGACCGTCTCCCCGCGTAAATGGACCCAGATAGGACCGGTTATGATTCCGGAGATAATTAAAAACCAGGGAGTACTTCAGACTCCCACATCAAACCGGTTAAAGTTCCGGTGAGACAAAAACCTATGGTGTTCTCCAGCCCCGGTCATTGGTGGGTCAAGGCAGATCCCCCTGGCCACAGTTTAGTCCGGTTGGGAAAACCGACGGTCCAAAATTTTCCTGGTGTCCCCGGAGAATCTCCGGGGGCACTAGGGACATTTTAGGTTTACCCCACCTTCCGTAACCGTCGATACCTAACCATAGCAGCCAGATCGCGCTTAAAATCGACCCCCACTCTAGGCTCTTACGCGCCCGTCACACAAGTATAGGAGCATGTGTCCGTGAGTGAACGACGCTCGGAGGGCTTCGGTAACAACCGAACGCGGTTGAAGCGTCCCGACCACGCCTCCGGCAGTTACACCAGTACGCGGACGCTGAGCACGTTCATGTCCGATCAAGTCTTACCAGGGGACCTTACGGGAGCTGCTTCGAGTTATGAGCTCCCGCTTTGCCAGGTCATAGGGTTGATAGTCACCTACTCCCAGTTCAAATATTAGGTGTCAATACGGCCTCGTTTAGGAAATATACCCTCTTAAAGTTAGGCAGCTACTTAGGCTCAGAAAAGTTTGAATACACCTGCAACTAAGCGAGAGCAGCGCAGCGGCGAGCGAGCGGGACTGCCGTCCGAACGACGCTGGATCGATGCCCGTCTATACTACTTTTTTTCAAATGATTGTTTGAATTTATTTAAATTGTTACAAATATTCAAGAAATTTAAAATAAAATTGCACAATGCTCTACAAATGAAATTTCCAAACAAAATGTACATTTTTTTTATTTCTTGCGTTCTTTCTTTTATTTCCTCGAACTATAAGTTGCAATAAAAATGTAGACGCACAGGAATCTGTGTTCTTGCCTTAAAATTGAAAGAAAAAGATGAAATTTTTCCTTGAAAATAGTCGGAAACCCGCAATAAAACGTCGCAACGGCATCCTCAAATTTTATACCTGTCGGACGGCCGATGCGTCGACGGTCTGTAACCGTTGGCATCTCTCTGTTCATTGTAATTCCAAGAATAAAGGACCTAATACGCTCTGTTGACGCTGTGATAATTTCAAAGAAATTGAAGATGTGGTGAAAGACCAAGAAGGTCTTTTGTGGCCGCCACCACACGATGAAGAACGGCAGTAATTAACAAACGCGATCCATTATTAACGCAGTTACTAATCAAACACAAATTCATACTGGAATCAGTAAGCAGTGATATCAGTGAACGATCCGTATTGATTGGTAATAAAATGTTCAAAAGATTTTTTAATACGTACGGGACGATGTCTTTCACTGATCAAGAGGTATTATTTTCCGACGAGGGAGGAGTAACAAGTCCTCCAGAAAAAAGCGATGAAACCAGTGGAACAATAAAAAATAGGAAAATAGAAGAAGACGTTATATTTTCTGGTTCAAATGAAGAAGAGGATGGAGACGAGCGGACCAGAATCCCATACGCCTTGAAAATCAAAGCCGTGCAAAAACATTCAACGAGATTATGAAAAAGTAAGACCGAACTATCACAGTGGAGGATGCAAACCGAGCAAGGAGGGACGCGAAATGATAAATTAAAAGTTATCAATTCGTACGTTTACGAACGGTTTATCGAGGCGCGAGACCAAAAAGCAGGCCTCGTAACAACACGGATGCTCCAACAGTGGGCAATGGCTGCTGCTTTCCAATTTTTGGATGGGAGTTTCGAGGGCGAACTTATGGAAATCGCTACAAAATATCAACAAAAATCGAGAAAAATGATCTCGGAATTTAACCCCGATTATGCAATTAATACGGACCAAACGGGATGTGAATACAGAATGAACAGTAAGCGCCCTTTGTCGCATAAGGGTGAAAAAGTCACTGAAATCGCAGTGGCACAAATGAACAAGTGAACGCACTTGTATACCGCCCAATATTCGATTACGTTATCTGGAAAATTGCTGCTCAAAGCATTTGTCTGTTTACAAGAAGTGACTCGAAAATTCGGCCCTTGAGTTCAAAAAGAAATCGACGAGTATATGGTGAAATATCCCACTGTCCACATCACATCGACAAAATCAGGAAAATTTCACAAGAACATCCGCGAAGAATATTTGGATAAAATAATTCATCCATACGTGGAAAATAATCAATTGTTATACATCGTTGACTCGTGGGGTGGTCAAACCTTTACAGACTTGCACCAAATGAAGTTTAACGATGAAGATGGCGTCTCTACGTACACCTCATCCGTCATACCGCCACGATGCACTCGAGTTTATCAGCCACGCGTTGTGTACTTTTACCGATAAGTGAAAAATTATATTCGCCACTTTCAAAATGCACCATACTTATAACAAAATGATAAGGAAATAACATCTAGGGAAGATACAATCAAAATTCAATCATTAGTGCACGACCAACTTCAAGCTCCAATTTATAAACATATGATAAGGTACTTGAATAAACATTTAAAAAATTTTTTTAATAACTTGCATTGATATTCTATAAATTAATCGTTATTGTTACAGATATGCCTGGCGTGCGGCACAACTTGATCCAACGGACAAGGAATTTTTCAACAACGTAAGCGCCTTAGCTTTTCCTGCAGAATTGAGGAAACAAAAATGTGATTGCGGTGACAACGAATGTGCATTCATACAGTGTTCGTGGTGTCGGGATTTTAAATGTTTTCCTTGTTTTTATATTAATTATCATCTGTTGGAATGTACTCGTCAAAATGAAGACGATGCCGAATAACTTTCAATGAATAAAATACATTCGACTATTTTTCGGTAATTTTCTTTTATAATTTCCTACCTCCCGGTATAAAAATGTTAAAAAAAAACGAATTACAGCTTATAATTCGAGAGAATAAAAAAAAACACGAGAAATTGAAAAAATGTACATTTCGTTTGGAAATTCTATTTGTAGAGTATTGCACAATTTTTTTTGTAATTTCTTGCATATTTGTAACAGCTTAAATAAATTGAAACAATCATTTGAAAAAAAAAGTTTGAAAAAGAAGTAGCATAGACGAGCATCGATTCAGCGTCGTTCGGACGGCAGGCCCGCTCGCTCGCCGCTGGGCTGCTCTCGCTTAGTTACAGGTGTATTCAAACTTTTCTGAACCTAAGTAGCTGCCTAACTTTAAGAGGGTATATCTCCTAAACGACGCCGTATTGGCACCTAATATTTGAACTGGGAGTAGGTGACTACCAACCCTATGACCTGGCAAAGCGGCAGCTTATAACTCGATGCAGCTCCCGTAAGGTCCCCTCGTTAGGGAAGGCTTCGAGGGAAAAAGCAATCTGAGCACGACTCGCGCGTGACGTCGACCGACGGCACGCGCGCGCGCCTTTTGAATTATTCCAATGTTTATTTACATCTTCATGCATACATTCATTTTTGAATCATTTAATGCCTTCAAAAAATGTAGCGCGCACGCCAATCGGTTAATTTATTAGTTTGTATGTTCATTTAATGTTTAACAATAAATCGAAATTACAAGTCATTTATAAAAAATTATTTGCCGTTTACTCGCACCTGTCTCTATGCCAAATAAATATCAATGCATAAAGGTGAGCGGAAATATATTTATATTCCCATTATTATACTCATTATCATAGAGTTTCATCAAGCGATAAAGCATTATCCCCAACAACAAGTCACTCATCCATCCGGCCGCGAAAAAGAAGTACCATGAAGTGCACTTATATTACAATCGACCAGATGGTCCCGTTCGTAGCGTTCCTGGCTTCGGTTCGCAGAGGCGCGCGAGCGATGCCGGCGCTCAATACTGTTTTTTTAATCATTACTATTAATTCTTATTTGATTACTTAATTTTTATTAATTATCATCATTATTTCAATCGGTTACCTTTTAGGGTAAAAAAATGACCACGCACTCCGCCCGCTGACTATATTTAAATTAACGTACATACTATTAACATAAGCGGTGAGAGTGCGCGATACATTTTTCGACCCTAAAAGGTAACCAATTAAAATAATGATGATAATTAATAAAAAATAAGTTAAAAAATATAATTGATAGTAATGATTAAAAAAGAAAGTACTATGCGCGGGAGTCGATCCCGCGCCCCTGCGAACCGAAAACTGGAACGCTACGAACGGGACCGATAGTAATATATGTGCAGTTTCTGGCACTTGATTTTCGCGGCTAGATGGACGATTGACTTGCTTTTGTGAATAATGCTTTATCGCTTGATGAAACTCTACGTTAATGAAAATAATAATGGGAACATAAATGTATTTTCGCTTACCTTTATGCATTAACATTTATTTGGCATAGGGACGGGTGCGAGTAAAGCGCAAACAATTTTTTACAAATTAGTTGTAGTTTAGATTTATTGTTATACATTAAATGAACGTACAAACTAAGAAATTAAGCGATTGGAGCGCCCGATATGAATGATACCAAATGATACCCGATTGAATGATACCAAAACGAATGTATAAATTGTGACGTTGCGTCACAATCGCTCGCAGGCTTCGACGCTGGCTCACTCAAAATCCCTTAATACCCCTTCACCCTCCCGCGCACTGCAAACCCGCCCGGCCGAGCGCTTTCCGTTTTTAGAAATAAGCCGCGACATTGTGTGGCGCCGCGAGGCCTGAAAAATCACATCAAATAGAGTAAGCCCGGCCATCGACCCCGCGGGAGCCACCAGCCGTCGAGAACCGTCACAGCTGCCACAGCAGCCGTCCCCCCTCCCCGCCCTGAATAGCCTGGCTCCTGCCACGCTCGAGAAGATCAGGGAAAGGAGGCAGCAGTCGTCCTTGGATCGGCCGCCAGAGTCATTCCCCAGCAGGTGATCTGCCGCCTCTCTCTTCTCCCCCATCGAGTCACAGTCCCTCCACAGAGAGTCCACCATCCCATGAAGGAGACGAGCCACCAGCCGCCAGACCCGACAGTCTCCGCCACGGCGCACGGCGTAAGGCTGCGGAAAACCCGCCTTCCGAGCCGCAATACAAGAGCGAGAGAGAGAGCCGTACTGTCACGGGATCGAGTCCCCGATGTCACGCTGCTGCCACCCATCGTCGCGTGGATTTCACACATAGAGCAGAGCCCTATTCCCCGAATTCCTAGCCCCAATAATCACCCGCCCTTCATTACCTGCCCTACCGTACTCGTCCTACATTATCCCGATATCGACACGTTATCGATCTTCCCCGAAAATAGATCCTTGTAAGCCCGGGAGGTGCTGCCCTCGATCGAAACGCCCAGCAACCCTTCCTCGAAATTCGAGAAATGCCCGAGATTTTCGCAAGCACGCGGCCACGAGGCCAGTTAGCATCGAGCCACCTGCGAGAGCAAACAAGCTTTGAGTGACCGAGTCTTTTGCGATTAATTGAGAATTATAAGTTATTCTTTTGAGTTTTCTTTAGTTTTCTTGTTGCGCCTTTATTTTTTTTATCACTCTTTGCGTTTTGCTTTTCTTTCTTCTTTCGTTTTTTTTTTGGCGTGCGTATGTGAGAGTGCGTGAGCGAGTAAGAGAGAGTGAAGACGACCGGCCGGCCGATTCCAGCGGAAATTCTTTTGGGATTAGCCGAAAATCATCCCGGTAAGTCCCCCGTCTTCTTTTGCGACGCCCGCCGCCAATTCTCCCCCATTATTCTTATCATTTTATATCGTGTTTCAACCCCCCCCCCCTTTTTTTGTTCAAACCCTTGGAAAATAATAGGGTGCGAGATAAATTGGATTTTTCCGTGCAGTGTGTACCCACCGTGCCCCTCGGGAGCCATCCTTTCCCAAAAATCACGAGTTTTCCCTTCGTGATCTACCCCTTCCGAGCCCCCTTGCCAAGCGAGGACCGTCATCCGCCGGCTCACCGAGTGTGGTAGTCGCCGCGCGCGCGAGCCCCGAGTCGGCCGACTAGCGACCTTCGCGAGGTGAACAACACCGTGTTTCGACTTCGAAGCAAGGCCAGCTCGCTATAAGTGCCCTTAAATTTTATCACAGAGTCCGAAATATTATTTCGGTCTCTGTTAAAATTCTTCGAGTTCCCACTGATCACACCCCCCTTCCCATACCCCGCGAGTCTTGCGCATTGCTCCCCGAAGGGAGCTGGCGCCCAATCGAACCGGCGCGCTTTTGACGTTGAATTTCCTTTTCATTATTATTATCGTGTTTTTCTATTTCTCTGTTTTTTTTCGAGTTAGCCTCGACCGTGCACGAGTTGCTCCCCGGCGACTGACTCCTGGACTATGTACCGCCCTCGCGCGTACGAGCCCTCCCCCCGCCCCACTGTAATCGCGTTCTTTTTTTATTTAACTAGCGGACCCGACAGACTTCGTTCTGTCCAATAGATTTGGAATGCGGCAGTTTATTGTTCCTACCTATTAGGTCTACAACTTTGCTCGCGCCGTTTTTTTTTTATTTCAGGCTTTAGTACAACAAAACGATTACATACATTAAGTTTCAAAGTATTGTCCATCGTGAGCTATCACTTTGGCCCATCTCTCGGGCAGAAAGAGAATCCCGCGGGGAAAAAATTCTTCATGTTTCGATAAGATCCATGAGTCGATTTAATTTTTCACTTTTTTCATACGAGCTGAAGTGCTGGTCAGCCAGGCCGTGTGCCATTGAGCGAAATAGGTGAAAATCAGACGGAGCAACATCTGGAGAGTACGGCGGGTGAGGCTTTATCGTGTCTCTCATTGTACTGTAGCCGCTCTTCTTTTAAAGAACGGCTCAGGTGCATCAATTGCGTTCTATGACGCTCACCTGTGATGGTATCAGACGGTTTCAGGAGCTCATAATAAATTACGCCAAGTTGAACCCACCAAACGCAAAGCGTAACGTTTGAGCCATTTTGAGCCATGCAACTATTCCCGACACGTTCCGTCACTAACAGCCGTTTTTCCATAACTATCAAAAATGACCCGGTGAGCCTCAGCCGCGGATTTTTTCATATTGAAATGAAAAAGCAATACTTCCCGAAATGACGAGAATTTGGTTTAAATTTGGGCATATTTAATAAATATTTTATTATGATGCAATCACAAATTAAGATATATCAAAGTAGGGTTATATTTACAAATGTAAAAAAAAAGTGTTTGACATTTGTGATTAATATATTTCAAGTTCTACCGACCACTACCACGATATTTGGAAAACGGCGAGAGCAAAGTTGTAGACATAATATTTTATAGTTTGCGCAAAAAGTCTCCTCAACAGAACCGTCACCCTGATGATAGGGCGGTGTGTGAGGGTAAGCTCGGGTGACCAAAGTATCTCCGCTTCCACGAACTTTGGCCACGTTTTTGGGACCCGCTAGAAAATCCCGACTGGGATGGCTCCCAGAGGGCTTCAAACTAAGAGGCGAACTTAAGGTTCAAAACTGATTGTAGATAAATCTAAAGCGACAGTCGGAACCTAAAGGGGACAAATATTTAAAATGTGGGTGCCTCACTGACATAACATAGAGATAGACGGGTTAATAACCGACGTAATAAAAAATAATGAAATAAAACGTATATAAGCATATAAAGTAATCGCTTTATTATTAATCAAGTGAATCATAATGATTAAATTAAAAAATCAGTTTATCTTTTTTTGTAGTGCTTTGTGATAAACAATGTTTTTTGTGTGATTACCTGGCGCATAGACAAACAAATCTGATGGTTTTCCAACACGGGAACAGGCAACATACAATTGCCCATGTGAGAAACATGGGTTTTCTAGATTAATACCACAAACACATCATGTATGCCCCTGGGACTTATTTATGGGCATAGCAGAAGCAAGCCGCACGGGAAACTGTAGTCGTTTAAATTCAAATAGTACATTAGTCGGAATCATTGGGATGCGTGGTATCAAAACATCTTCTCCTTTATTCTTTCCTTTCAGTGTAGTCGCTTCTATCACGTAGTTCAGTAATTTTTTTATCGCTAACCGTGTGCCGTTGCAAAGACACGGTTGGTTGATATTTCGCAACATTATGACTACCGGTCCAACCATTAACTGAAGATTGTAAGGTGGCAACCCTGGCAAATCCAGCGAGTTTAAAAATTCTGGTGAATAGTTGACGACATCATCTTGGTTAGTAGCCGAATCAACTGATTTATATATCCTCAATTCCCCTGTAATTTGTTCTTGAATTTTGAAATTTACTTCATTTACATCTATGTTTTTTGGTGCCAATTTAGCTCGTTCGCTCAACCAATCATGGTTTCTCTATTTTTGAGCAACATCTGGAAAAACCTTTTGAATAAGTTAATCTTTTGATCGAATTCACTGACGAAAACTTTGATGAAAGTTAATGCAGCCAGTCGACATGTCTATAGGAAATTTGGCATTATCAATGTCAATGACTATAAGGAATATGTCTCCAGATTGGTCATTTTGCAACGCGACACGCGTGTTCTTGCTTAAATGTAATATTTTTACATGTTTCCCCAAATTGGACGACGTTAAACATATCATTGAGTTCATCAGCTGACGTTGATCGTGGAATCACTGGCAATGTTTGAGGAAAATCTCCTACTAATAAAATCATTGCACCACCAAATTAGTTATGATTGCTCCGTAGATCGTTTAAGGTTCTATCTAAAGCCTCCAAAGATCTTTTATGTGCCATCGTGCATTCATCCCAAACAATTAATTCACATTGCTCCAAAACCTTTGCCATTGCAGAGTTCTTCGAAAAATTGTAGGTTGGAGTTTCATTGCTTTGCATGTTTAATGGCAATTTTAGTGCTGAATGGGCTGTTCGACCACCTTCAAGCAAAGTTGCTGCGATTCCCGATGAAACGAGTGCAAGTGCAATTTTATTTTGTGAGCGAATTGTTGCTAATATCAATGAAATCGAAAAAGTTTTTCCTGTACCACCAGGTGCATCTAAGGAGTAAATCGCTGTAGTTTCAGCATTTGTTACTTTCATAATAGTATCAAATACATACTTCTGTTGTTCATTCGATAGTGGAACATTTGTTTGAATTAATACTTGCAGAGTGTTGAGATCATACAGTTTTTCTCGGTGCAACTCTTGGTTAAAAGAAAGATTCATTGTACGATTGGGCGCGGCCCGGCCTAATTGAAGTAGTAGTTTGTTTGACATCATCAAACACATATCCTCAATTGAAATCAATTATTCATTGTGAATTTCGTCCGCTGATTTGTATATTTGGATATCCCACTCTATTCCGTATTTGATACAAAATATCATCACACATATTATCTTTGCACTTGATCCACAAATCAGTTGGGTTTGACAGGAAGCATGTAGATATGATTATAGAAAACAATATTCGTATTTGATGAGCTTTTGATGATATTACAGCATCATTGAGAGTTTGATCCCAATGAGCATCATTTTCTACCAATCGCAAACGTTGATAGGCTACTCTGTGGGATCCACGAAAATCACCATCAACAGTTCGTAAATGTTGGAATAATGTTGGGCCACGGACATTGACTAATAGCATTCGTAAATAAAAAACTTTCATCATTGCTTGGATGTACTGAATAAATTCGACGAATTGCATCTGTAGAATATATATCTGGGTATCCTGGAACTGGTTTTCCTTGTTTCCGTCGTATAAATCTCCTTGAGGATTGATTCCAAGTATAATATTTTGGCATTCCAGAATATAACAATGTTTGTGCAAAATCATCGTTTTGGCATATCTCAAAAAAATTGGTTGATATAGTATATGGTTGCTGAGCAGCTCTTTGTACTGCGTTCTGTGCTGTCAAATACACTCTTTTGTCCATTTTCTAAGTGCACAGCTAAATGAACAACAGAAGGGTGTCTCTCATGAATAGGAAAAGAAAATATTCGCCATACTGCTCCATTACCATTAACATAGCCGCCCATTTGGAATTGGGTAACTTCATCATTGGAATTCTCTGCACTAATCCCAATCACAGCCATATCACTTCCTTTAGTTACATATTTCCCAATCTATAATATAAAAACGAATCGCAAAATGTGTTGGTAAGCGCATAACTCAACCACGCCTAGACCAATTTTACCAATTCTCTTTTTAAAATGTTCGTTGAAGTGCAAGGATGGTTTTTACGTCGAGAATAGTTCGAGAAAAATTTTAAAAAATCATAATATAAACATGGATTGTAAAATGTGTTGGTAACCCCATAACTCAACAACGCCTTGACCAATTTCACCAATTCTTGTTTTAAAATGTTCGTTAAAATCCAAGGATGGTTTTTATGTCGAGAAAAATTCGAATAATTTCAGGGAAAACCCTAAAACAGGCGTTTTCTTTTTCTCATACAAATGATTTCTAATTAAAATGTAGAGTCAGTTTGAACGTTATTGATATTCAATTTATCGCTATTCAACTACTATTCGAAACCTAAATTACTTCGTCTTACAGGAGGCATATCGAATATAAATTGTGTCACATGCAATATTTACTAATCAGAAGTAATAACCACTTTGCAGAAAACAATAACTAAAAAATGAAGCAAAGAAAACTGCGTATAAAACTCTTTTTTTAACGCGGTTTGTTTGACAGATGTAACGACGTGAAAACTGATGCATTTTATGTCGCAATCCGATAGTAAAACAAAAGAAATAATATCTCGAACCAGATCAAAATGAATAGTCGAAAAATGTAAGAGCATCAGTACTGATATTTGATTTGGTTGGCTTCGCAATATTAATTATTTTGTTTTAGTTTCGGAACGCGACATGAAAAACATCAGTTTTCGGGTCATTACATCTGTCAAACAAACCGCGTTAAACAAAGCTTTATATCTGCAGTTTTCTTCGATTGATTTTTGATTCATTGTTTTATGAAAAGTGTTTAATTACTTCTGATTAATAATTATTGCATGGAACACAATTTCTATTCGATATGCCTACTATAAGACGAAGTAATTTAGGTAGAAGAACCCGAAATGCTACAAACCAAACTCATTACCGAATCATACTGCACAAGATCGTGACGACCGAAATCGACGTGAAAGAATTCGGATATCACCAACGCGGGAAGCGAGAGATTCAACTAATAATCGCGCAAGTTGGAATCGAGCTGTTTTCACTTACCATGTGTCAATTGACTACAGTAACTACCAATGTGTTGCTATTGGATCTATGAACTTGGTTTGCTCTTATTGTAAGGCATTGACATACAAAAATGAAGCCAATGGATTGTGTTGCGCAAATGGGACAATGAAATTGATACCATTGGATCCACCACCAGAGGCTTTGTGCTCATTGGTTTCAGGAATAAGAACATATTCCATAGACTTTTAAGGTATGTATTATAGCAATTAATCAAAATTATTTTAGCGAACAAAATTTTCTGTTACCTAAGTTAAGATGGGTCACTAATCTTCAATCCCCTAATCCCCTAGAAATATATTACTTAGTCATTATAATATTTAGAGATTCAGTTTAAGCGACAGTTAATGTTTCGATACCGAAATATAATTATTTAATGATAGATATTAGTCACAACTAATTATTACATCTTGAGGTACCTAAGCATATTAATTATTATTCGGTGATTCCAATTAGGAGACGGATATACTTTTTAGGAACAAAAATTATTTATATTTGTTACAAACTTTTTTTTTCAATTTACAGATACAAGGCCAAATATATCACAGAGTAGGTTCACTGTTACCAGTGTCAGATAGCAACTACAAATACCTCCAAATTCATGCCATGCCCAATTCATCACAACAAATTGATCTGCGTTGTTCATATAACAATTCAGTAAAGAGGTCTATTGTAAAACAACTACAAACTTTATTTCACGAACACTATCAATTGATTATATTCTTTGAAACTGCACTGGATCTGATGCCATCTGATAATCACAAAATCGTAATCAGAGCTGATAAAACACATATTGGTCAACATGCACGACGTTTTAATGCACCAAATATTGATCAAGTTGCCATCGTCGTAGTTGGAGAAAACTTGGAATCCCGTGATGTACATTCCGACGTGATGTTACATTCCGTGATGTTACATTCCGACGATGTAAAACAATAGTTTTACATCGTCGGAATGATCAATTACAACGTATAAAGGAAACACACCGCTCATATGATGCACTGCAATATCCCATTATATTTTAGCTAGGTGAAGATGGCTACGATTTCTAAATCAACATGATAAATCCCATTACAGGTAATTGAAATATTAGTTTAGCTATGGAGATAATATCTCAGTGACTATATTATGTATTTTTATTTTTAAGTTCAATGTTATCAAAACAAAAATCTATTTACAGGTTCTGAAACCAACAAAAAAGACAGTTAAATGAACTATTATTAATACCGCCTAATGATTCGGGAAAATCAGGACAATCACATATTGAAGTGCCGGCGATTATATCACAAGTATGTTGTTGACAAGTGTGTTAAAATTGAAACGGAGAGATTGACATCCATCAGGTTTAATCAGACTAAACTCCGATCTGAAGAGTATACTCACTGTCGAGATGCGATTAATACTAATGGAAATGCACAGAATGTTGGTCGGATGACTATTCTTCCAGCAACATACATCAGAAGCCATCGACATATGCATGAATATGCTGAAGATGCTATGTCATATGTTCGTCATTATAGTACAGTAGATTTATTGATCACATTTACGTGCAATCCGCACTGGATAGAAATCAAGCAGGAGTTATTCCCTGGGCAATCACCCATTGATTGTCATGATATTGCAGCCAGAGTCTTTAGACAAAAGTTGAGATCTTTAATTGATTTTATCGTAAAACATTATCTGTTTCGTGAGGCACGCTGCTGGATATATGATGTGGAGTGGCAAAAACGGGGATTGCCACATGCACACATTTTGATTTGGTTGGTTGAAAAGATTAGGCCAAATGAAATTGATGCAGTGATATCAGCTGAAATCTCTAATGTATAAGTATATTCTGGATTGCATGAGATAGTTATCAAAACCATGATACATGGTCCCTGTGCAAATTTTGATCAAAATTCACCGTGTATGGGGGATTACCACCGTGTATGATGTATGACTTGCGGCATTAACTTTCCTCAAGGTTTTTGTCAGTTAACTCAATCAAATGATGAACTTATTCAAAAGGTTTTTCCAGATGTTGCTCAAAATTACAGGAACCATGATTGGTTGACCAAACGAGCCATATTGGCAGCAAAAAACAGAGTTGATAAGTTGTGGCTTCCGGATGGATGCCGTGTCGAGGTTCAGCATTATGCCGACGTTTCGCAAACGTTCCAGTCTGCATCATCAGGGCTAACAGCTCCGATACCGAAGCTCCCGAACTTCAGGTCTTCCTTATATAGTTGCAGTCATCGTTCTGGATCACTGCACCAGCCAATCAGATGTTTTAGTTGATCAGCTGGTCAATTAAAAAACCGGGAGGACGGTGTTCCAAATAGGGTTCACTTGGTATCCCCCATCTCTGTTCAGGTTGTTTGGATGTTTTCGGATATCGTGGCCTTCTCGATGTTTCCTGGAAAAATAGCTGTTTGATGGGGCCAGGTTTTCAGCTTTGTCGAACTGGATGGAATGACCAGTTTCCATCCAATGTTCGGCCAGGGCTGACTCCTTAATGTGGCCATACTTGATGCACCGTTGATGTT
>JAPYZJ010007881.1:0-13148 GCA_030522765.1 Ophioninae sp. B BG-2022a
ATGGATTCAAGGATTTGTACATTTTCTTTCTTACGAGTGAGGAGGTTTTATCTTTACGCGTTTCCTATGGGTCGCTTAGCGTATACAATTTGCAGCTGGCGTCCGACAACCAAATTTAATTTTTTCGTTATATCGTCGGCGGACGTAACATGATTTATTAAATTGAAGCTGAAACGCTCGAGAATTGGGTGGACGAGCAAAACGAATGTGGGTTGTAAAAAATAATTGTGATTATCCGCAGTTGAAACGGGCACGTCGAATTAATGCGTTTATTAATTTGTATAGGATTGGACTCGGTAGATGCACCGGAAAACCTGTGCAACTTGTACTTTGGTGAACAGAGGCCTTGTCTAGGAGGAATGATGGCCCTGGATGGAAAAAAGGGTCGAGAATATGGATATATTGGACGGCTCATGCCATTTACAATGGCAATTGCGAATTGGACCTGACGAAAGATCGTGTGAAGGATTGTCTGAAAACCGGAAGAGGTGGAATACTGCACGCCGTGGACTGTAGCCATGGTACGGTGATATGGAAATTCGAGTTGGATTCTAATGCTGGTAACGGTGACGACGGTGGCAATATCCTCGACGTGTACGATGCTCCGTAAGTAGTATAGAGACCATTATGGTGCCTCCGACTCCTTCCCCACTCCTCGGCATGCGAGAGGTGGGGAGGCTGCCTCCGACTCCTGGGACTGGTGGCGGGCAGCTAGAGTGGGGATGGAGGGTGTGTTTCGGCGAGGTCACAGTTCACATACACGGAATAAGATGCACGAAGCGCAATTGTCCATTCGGGCGAGGCGATTGAGCCGGGCTGGCCTTTCTTCGACGAGCCGGTCGAGAGGCGCGAGACGCGATCACAGCGAGCACGATACACGTGTTCGAGTTGAACCGAGAGTTTTTTCTCGGAATTTTAACGAGTCGGTCTTTTCTCTTCACGCCTTGTCAGATCGTCACCGTTGCACTGAGCACAGGTCCGCGTTAATTGAGCTGGTCCAGGACTTTTTTACGATTCGGGAGGTAAATTCAGATTAACGACGACGCGCACGAGATCACCTGTTGATCAGAGAAAGGGTCCTGGCAAGATGGCGGAACAACCGCGCTTCCCGCTGTTGCCGGACCAGCAGCGGCACCGCCACCGGTTCCGCTCGCGAGTCCTCACGAGCGGCCACAGGTTCAGCTTCCCCGACGTGCGGGAGCCAATCAGCTCCCGCGCGATGGTAGCGCGGATGGTCGTTCGAAAGGGGAACCGGAGGCGGGTATTCAAACGCTCTCCCAGCGTTCTACCTGGACGTATAGGCTAGAGAAAGAACGAAGATCCGAGCGCGCTTCCGTCTTCAGGAGAGTTTGAGACGCTGTGAGCGCGCGAGTGCAACTCGCAGCAGACGACACCGAGAGTCGGTCTCTCAGGGAGGGCTCAAGTCTCCCCGTGCGCTTTTTACGCATCCACCGCCGTAAACGACGGGCCATCATGTTGAAGATCTCTGATGCAATTACACTGACAAGCACATCCTTACACTTTCTGACATCGTCGATGGCACTGTGAAGCTGCGTCATATAGCTGTTTATAGGTTCGTCGAGTGATTCCAGTTCGATGAAGTCATCTTTTACGAAAGTGAAGAATGGCGCAGCTTGGTGTATGGCTTGTGTCCCGTATTTCGGATAGTTATGGACGGATAGTTATGTATTTCGGATAGTTATGGATCTCTGGTGGAGAAGGGCACTGTATTCTAGATTATAGCTATCGCAAGACACTACAGTGTGAGCGTTTCCTTCTGCCACTTATCTGAGATAAGGGCCGTCACAGCCGTCGAATCCACTGAATCCGCTTTTTTTCACCATTATATACACACTATCGCGCGCGCTAACCGACAGGCACTCACCGTCGTCTCGAAGCAACTGAATGCTCGAGTGAGGACGAGGTCGGGCGGCAATGAGCTTGGTTAGGAATTTGCTGACTTCGCAGTGGTAGGAATAGGAAGAAGGAGGGTATCACTCACAATAAAAAGCGTTAACGCTAATCGTCATTTATTAAAAAACGATTAGTGTGAGTGTGTGTGTTTGTTTTATCGAGCCAGGGAGCCTAGCCCCTGGGCTGATATAAACGAACTTCGGGGTCTGCGGGTCGCCGCCTGCCTCTCTGTTGAGGACCGCGAGATCGTGAATGTTATCCGCGGTGTATATACCTCGGGGATCAAGCCACAACGGGTGGTCCAGCTGTCCTCCGGGTGATCCTCGCCCCACCGGCCTTCCAGCATCCAGCGTATCCCGAACGCGTCGAACTCTGTCGCGCGCTCGAGCGTGGCCGCAGCGCCATGGTTCGCGCGACTCTTCTCCCGCACCGCGTGCGCTCCCTCGATGATGGAATCCTGAAAAAATAGAATAATATACAATAATTACACAAAAAAAGAGTTAAATAAAAAGTTAAGTAAGTAAGGAAAATACGCTTACCATATTGCACCTTTTACAGCGATTATCCATGCTACTGGTGTATACGGATCGGCGTTACAGTATGGCTCGGTAATAGAAATCGTTATGCTTGAATCTTCCAAAGATGCATGATGCTCCACTGCCCCACAATACCCCAACTGCTTGTACCAGCGCAAAATATTGGCTTACACAGCCCAGATGGTAAGTCATCCGAGGTGAGATCATCCTCGCAATCGTAAATACGATCGCTGGTATGTCAAAAGGCCCGCTTGCCGGCGCTTTTCATATGAAAAAAGATTTTTGAACAAATGCGCTTTTTTTTAAAAAAAAAGCGCCTTTATATGGGAATAATTGCAATCGCCCTTAGGGAGAGGCATAAAACGTTCGAGTTGATGGGGGGCGAGAGAGACCCTCTTCTAAAGCTATGACGCATATAACATGCGATACACGCGTCAGTGGGAGCAAGTGAGATCTCATTCTCAGCTGCGGCATGTATGCACGTGTGTGGGCCCTTCAAGTATCGCTCACGAGCATGTAGTAGTGGCATAAAGACCAGCGGGAGCGAGAGCGATCTCCTTCTCAGCTATGTACACACGTGCGCGGCTCCCCGAGTATCGCGTACGAACACAAGCAGGCAGCGGCGGTCCAGACTGTGGTATGCGGGCCAGAGAAGGGTGTCGACGCTGGGGGATTTTCAAGTCATGCTAGCCAGCGCTCACTTGTACGGAGTGGCTCCGCCAATGCGGCAGCCTTCTCCCTTGTTCTCGTGCGGCGCAGCTCTTCCCACTCGCAGCGGGCTTCCCGCCGGGGCCGCGCTTCCTCAGCCGACTTCTTTGTCACCCGATGATGGAGCGGGTATACCTACCTCGCTTGGCTCCGACGAATGCTATAGGTATACAGCAGCGGTTCCGCGGGTTCAATCATCGTCTGGTCACTATATAGGGTTCTTTTCAAATAAATGTTTTCTTGGATACAAATCGTTTCGAAATAAATTCGTTTTCGATACACAGCTCTTTGTCATACAATTTTATTTAAGTTTCATTTACCCCTCGAAAGAAATGTTTCTTCGATATAAAAATTTTCTTCGGAATAAATTTTTCCTTGAGATGAATTTTCTCTCCGAAATAACGTCCTCCCCGATGCACTGATAAAATTTTCTCTTCGATGCAAATTTAGAAGAGAAATGATTCAATTAAATCATTCATGGGCATAAATTTTTCTTCGAAATTAATTTTCACCCCGAAATCAATTGCTCTTCGATACAAAACTTTTCGTCATACATTTTCTTTGAAATAAATTTTCCTCGAAGCAGAGTTGCTTTTAAATTTTCGCTCGCGAAGCAAAGTTCCTTTTAAATTTTCTCTTGGTAAGCAAAGTTTCTTTTAAATTTTCTCTTGCAAAGCAAAGTTTCTTTTCGAAATAAGTGTTTGCTTTGTTACAAAATTTTATGTGGAAGACAAATTTATCTCGAAGGAATAATTAGTTTCGAAAAAAATGTATATCGAAGACAAGCAAAACGCCGAGTCGCGACTCTGTGCCAGTCAGCAAAAAATTAGCTGCACGAAATGCCGCTTTACATACGCAGAGAAAGAAAGCTCGAGATCTTCAGAAAAGGAAAGAATTGCCTTCAAATATACTGAATGAATCACGCGCGTACACATGCACACATGCACACACATACATGCTCCTCCAGCACTCACGATATCGTACGAAATCAATTTTCTTCGAAGCAGAGTTTCTTTTTTGAAAATAACTGTTTTCTTTGGTGCAAAATTGATTTCGAAGAAAATTTAATGTCGAAGGCAAATTTATCTCGAAGAGAAAATCAGTTTCGAAAAATTTATATTCAGGAGAAACAAAACTCCGAAGCGCCACTCTGCGCTGGTCAGCAAAAATTGCAGTTGCGCGAGATATTGCGTTACCCAGAGAAAGAAAATCTCGATATCTTCAGAAAAAAGAACATTACTCGTGGTATCGCACGAAAATAAGTTTTTCTTCGAAGCGAAGTTTCTTTTCGAAATAAATTTTCTCTTTCGGAGCAAAGTTTCTTTTCAAAATAATTTTTGTTTTGTTACAAAATTGGTGTTGAAGAAAATTTAATACCAAAGACAAATTTATCTCGAAGAGAAAAAATTAGTTTTTAAAAATGTATAGCGAAGAAAAACGATAATTCGAGCCGCGACTCTGCGCCCCGTCAGCAAAGATGCAGCTGCGTGAAATATCGCTTTACATACTCGGAGAAAGAAATCTCCAGATCTTCAGGAAAAGACAATTGACTTCAAATATGCTGAATGCTTTACAAACACACACGCACGCACGCACGCACGCACGCACACGTACACGCACACGCACACACACACACACACATGCGCTCTTGCATTACTCACGGTATCGCAAACGCTTTGAAAATTGAAAAGAATATAAGTTGCAATCTAGATACCGTTCGTTACTTTTCTAAGAGCTATTATGGATAACCGTAATGTGCGCGCGTGTATCTTGGATCTTCTTCGCTTAGCTAAAACGCGAAAAACGCATCTTTGTCAGAGGTGCGATAATAATTGGTGTTCCGAGTTGCGGCGTTTACCGGAAAATTCTCTAGTAAGCCGCTTAAAACATGTGCTATGGTGGACTCCTCTACGAGCGATTGTAACAGCGTATATCAGAGGATTACTGAGAGGCTACAGAATCCTCATGTGTGTGTTCAAAGAGCTGCAGCGCCGAAACCTCGAAAATACGCTAGGCATGCGTAATCTCGTCAATGAAACAAACGGTAAGTTCTGCCGAACACTGTGCGAGCTCATTTTTTTTCACGTGAAATTTCCTGGCAATGCGAAATCATGTGTAGATGATAACGTCTTCCTCGATTTAACAAATTCTTCGTAATCCACTTGAATTCGCAATCCCCTTGAACAAACCTCAGTTCAACGAATTACTTGATATAACGAATATTTTCTTGTTCCCCTCCGGTTTGTTAAATCGAGGTTGCACTGTATTTTGTACCGAAATATAATTTCATTATATTAACATTGCCCAAGGACTCTGAGTATGTGCTTATTTTCTCCCACTTGACCGAAGAGATACGCCTAGTGCTTTAATAGCATCCGGAACCAATTAATAATCTTCGGATGAACACAGTTTTATCATTCTAAATTTCGCGTTTAAGCCTCACTCTTAGTTTCCGCTTTAACAAATATGATGGCAGCGGTGGGATGCTATCGCTATTCGATCATTTTCTAAATTCTTCACACTTTTAAATTTTAAATTTAATCGCAATGAAAATCGCATTCTACGTTCATTCTATTGCAATTCCTTAATACTTTCTGACGAATAAATTCATTAATTTTCACCATACCCCAATGCGATAGCACAACGCAGAATGAGAGCATGCTAGATAATTCAGCGTACCTGGATTATCTAGTAGTTAAAGACGCGTTGGAAAAAATTCCCCGTCACGACGGCACAAATTGGAAATTTTCTGATTACGAAACAGAAATAAAAGCTTTGCAACAAGGACTCCCTCTTGGGGCAGAAAGTAGACTCATTAACGGAATTTTGGCAACACTCAAAGGAAGAGCTCGATCTCATGTCGAAGGAAAATCATTTATCCACGCGAAACAGATACTCAAGTGTCTTAAAGAAAATTATTCCCCTGACAGAGTTTACGATTCTTATCGCAGTCGGCTTCTTGAAGCGCACATCAGAGTTGACGAAGAGGTGTCTGATTACCATTCACGACTTCAGCGATATATACGAAGAGCAATCAGTGAAGTTAAGGAAAATGAGGGCGCCGAAAATGCCCAGTTAACAAAAAAAAGATTAGAAGCCCGTGCCCTCAATGTTTACGTTGATGGCTTGCCCGACACTATAAGGGCCTACGTCCATAGTCGCGATCCTGATACCTTGCAGGCCGCTTTCGAACTCGCCAATAAGAACGAGAAGCGGATTCGACGCTCGCGTAATCGGGCAGGCTTATCCCGTGGTTATATGAAACCACAATGCTCTTATTACCGTAGGGATGATTCTTCCGATGACGAATACTGATCCCACCGCTGCCATCATATTTGTTAAAGCCGAAACTAAGAGTGAGGCTTATACGCGAAATTTAGAATGATAAAACTGTGTTCATCCGAAGATTATTAATCGGTGCGGGATGCTATTAAAGCGCTAGGTGCATCTATTCGGTCAAGTGGGAGAAAATAAGTAAATACTCAGAGTCCTTGGGCAATGTTAATATAATGAAATTATATTTCGGTACAAAATAATCGGAATGTACAGACGAGATTCGTTCGTAGTCGGTTTCTTGCGGTTGACAAAATGTGTATTGGTAATCGAATAAGATAGACGTAGGTTAGTGACTTACAGGCGAGTGTTCCGGCTGGGAAGTGTAACGTGCTTACGCTGCGCGTTGTGGTCTCCTCGAAGACAGTGAGGTATCGGCTCGACGCTGGACACATACACTCACGAACACTATTCGCTCGGTACACACGTGAATATGGGTTATTTTATTGGATACAGAGAAATGTTTGGTATTTAATTTGGATAAACTTGAGTTCCTGTCGGTCACTTGATATCTTCGAGACACTTGCACCTCGGTGCCGCACTATCCCTCAGGCAGTGGTACTCGATCCCGTAGGATCGAAGACGCGTACTCGGTTCTATAATACTAGACAACGGAAGGACTCAGTACACAGAGTGACGTAATCCGTGGAGTTCCGCTCTATCTTCAGATTCGCGAAAGACCAACAAGTTACATTTCTGCTCGATATTTATGGCTTTCCGAATTTTGTGTAGATCAGCAATTTTGATGGGCCGTTTAACAATAAGTTTCGCAATTGCGGTCGCGCGTCGCTGAGTATTGCTTGTCAAAGTAGGAATGAGACCACTATTTACGTAATGCTGAGTTCGCGTTAAGTGGAATTGGGAATTTCGGACGCCCCAGAATTAATCGAATCATGCAATTGATTGCATTCTTTGATGAGTCGTACGTTGGCAAGTGGGACATTGATTTTTAGGTCCCCAAAAATAAAGTACGGATGTAACAGTGGAATTGAAAGACTCGTTCGCATTTTGTGTGTGTCCACCTAAACACCTCGTTAGCAGATCGTCCTTAGATAATTCCTCATACACAGAACGTAGTTGCTTTTCGACATGTTCGTCAATTAGACGTGGTGGATGTTTAAAAGTAGCCAGGGTGTTTGTCGCCTTCAGCTTTGCGCTACTCGAACCAGCTTTCGACGTCTTCCGGGCATTTATCGTGGCGGAGAATTGATCTGTAGACCAATAATGATTAAGTGTCGCCATTATTGCATTTCTCATATTTTCTACAGAATTCAAGTTTCTTCGAATCGCCAGACCGTAATAAATTGTTAATTTTTAATTTAAGACAATTGTTGATTGCACAGTTGTTTAATTTAATACAATTGTTAATTGCACAGATGTTTAATTTAATACAATTGTTAATTGTTAAGGGACTGTTAGTCCCTTTAGATACGTAAAATAGTTACAATGGGTACAATACATAGTAATAGATCGACGGGCTGAGCGCGGGCACTCCGAGCGATCTGGCCGCTCGTATACCTGCTCGACGCTTGCTCACTATTTCTTCTGTAACTCCGAAAATAATTTGAATTTGCTTTTGCACATTCTTGAACAGTTTGGGAAGACATTTATGCAAAAAAAAACATCGATTTTCTGAAGCCTCTAAAGCAGGCTTCCCTCTTATCCAAAACTCGTCGCAGAGTATTCGATACTCTACAAGAAGTAACACCGAGCAGTATCCTCGACCCGGATGCAGTGCAATGCTTGAGAGGCCAGCAACAACATATATTGAGGGTCTTCAATTATCATCTATTTCGAGTGCTGAAGAAGAAGAATTACATCAAGCCGAAGTGAACGGTGATCTGCATTCGCTTCTTAGCAGCCATGAGACCTCTGAGCACCCATCTACATCGAGCATGCGTAATCCGTCCAAAATCTTAACGGGCAGTAACGAGTGTGAGTGTTGATGAAAACATCATATGCTCGTAACACATTTATTGCTTTTTCATTTTAAAAATATTAATAATGTAGATTTGAACGCTCGTTTCAACAACTCTGGAGACAACGTCCAGAGCATTAGCTGGCGAGCTTGCAATGTGGAAGAGCCGCAGGTGCTCAGAATCGATAATGATGATGAGCTCCAATCTGTTGAGGAATAGGATCATAGGGAAAATCAGATCTGGATGTATGATCTACCTCAAGAACACCGTGAAATCGATCCACCAGCCTATGATGATGATTGGACTCGTTTTGAACTCGAGCGCCGATTCGCTTAAGCGTCCCACTCCTGCACGCAATGATATTTTTCCCCGTTTTCTCTACTGTTACAACGCTCATATATTTTGAAATTCTATAGAATGAAGTATAGTTTTTTTATGGCAGGTTATACATCAGCATCTCTATTCTTTGATTAAGACGTTTTGTCGACAGCCATGGTTATAAATGAACGTTAACATCACATACATGATGGTCTTGCTCACTAGACAAGGGTTAAACAGCTTTTCAACATTTGCACTCATACTTACAGAATTACAAATTGGCTGCGGGCGCAGACGGCAATACATTGACGGCGGCAATGACGACGAAGCCTTTGGCGACGTACAATCACCAGGTGCACGCATCGACATAACCGCGGATGCCCGGCGCAACTTCAAACGCTTCAAACTACGAGGTCGCGAAATCAAAATGCTCATCCGTCAACTGCCAGCCGGTAGTCACGTAGTGCCGTGGTTAGACGAAGCGTTCCGCGATCTTTCGACACATATCACGCCATCTTGCGAGGCGAGCGACTTCATAGGTATATCGTTTACCTCGAGGGGGTTACCGCACGGACCCGTATGGCACTCTCTCCGTCCCATCAGAGACTAGATATTCCCCGATATCTGGCACTTAATAATGAGCGTTGCGTAAAGCGCTTCAACATTAAACATCGACGATACATGCACGATAAACGCCAGCATTGTCAGGGGCGTGGAGGGCTCGGGTAGAAAACGATTGACCCATGAGGGAGTAGCAAAAAAGTCCATCATAACAATTAGTAACACCGATAACTTATGTTTGCCGCCATCATTGGCGGCCGCACGAGCGTATGCTGAACGCGGCGAGACCCGATCGGGCAACTTACACGCCAATTGGCAGAGTATAAGGCAGCCGAACCGCGCTCATCAGAGAAATGCTGCCCTTCACCTAACGAATGCCGCAGGGGTTATAGTACCACCAAATGGCTGCAGCATTCGGGAGATCACGCTCTACCAAAATTATCTGGCCCAGAGCGGCATTGCTGTGGTAGTTTATGAGTTATTGAGGCTGGGCCGGGTGGCTGAGCCTTTGTTCGATGGTAGGTGGCAAGTGACAGATATGTTTGGTAGCGTTCAGTACGCATTACATATTCTTTATTATGAACGGTCACATCATTACCAGCCTATATTGAATCTGCGGGGTGCGGTAGGTAGTCGCGCATTTTGCTCGTCATGTAACTCACAATACCGTAGAATCGGGTATAGATGCTTTAGAAAACGATGCCCGCGGTGTATGATATCGCCGCCGTGCTAACATCACGATTCGGTGCGACACGTGTTCCCGCGAATTTTACGGCCGCCAATGCTTCGATAATCATATAGCCGCTAGTCAGTGCAGAAAACGGAAATCAAGTAGCGTTTGTGCCTCTCTCAAACGATGACGTGACTGCTTGAGAATAATACGACCTATGGGTAATAGGGTAAAACATCTTTGCGGTATTACCTTTTACAAAACCTGTAGAATGGATCGCCCAAATAATCATATGTGCTTTATGAGACCTATCCGCGGTGGCCGAAAGATACTCTTCATATTTTATCACTTGGAGACCCAGCAGTGCCAGCGGGTACCCGGTGACGCGAACCCTTTTTTGCATGAACCGAACCTGTGCGTGGCTCAGCGGGTTTGTACGTAGTGCTGTACCCGCGAATCTATGGCCGAGTCATGCGAACATTCCAGATCTCACGAGTATGTAATCCGGCAACATCCCCTAGCAGAATTCGTTGCGCTTGCTATGCAGCGCGTCGAACATTTTTCACGTACTATCTGTATTGCCCATAACTCTGGGGGCTTTGACGGGCAATTCATTCTGCGTTATTTAATTGAAGAAAAAAAGACTCAGTTGCGTCGTATAATTATGAACGGTACAAAAAGTATCTCCATGCGCATTGAAAAGCTCGTTTTCCTTGACAGCCTAAATTATTTCCACATGGCACTCATCTCTATCCCTAAAGCATTTGGGCTCACAGGCAATATCGCAAAAGGTGTTTTCCCTCATCTATTTAACAGACCCGAAAACCAGAATTAAGTGGGCTCACTGCCGCCTGTGCAGTTTTATTCCCCAGACACGATGCGATCTGCACACCGCTAAAATTCTTTAGCGTGGGATCGCGATTCGGTAGATAACGGTTACGTGTTCGACTTTTCGAAGGAAATCGTTAGCTATTGCAAGTCCGATGTTACGATTTTGGGGCGAGCGTGTATGTCTTTTCGCGATATGTTTATAGCTTGCGGCCGCGTATCCCCGTTTGACGAGAGCACGACAATAGCTTCGGTGTGCGTCAGCGTCTTTCGAAAAAATGTTCTCAAAGACAACACAATAGGCATCATACCCTTGGGTGGCTATAGATGGGCCCATTACCAGTCGAAAAAGACAATCTCATGGCTTGTTTGGAAAGCATACCCTTGGAACCCCCATTAAACATGCAGGGCGGTCGCGCGAGTTCAAATTACGTCGAAATTTACTGACTGACGGCTACTATGAAGCAGACGATACGGCGTACATCTTACAATTCCATGGTTGCTATTGACACGACTGTCCCTCAATAGTGACTGCAAGCAAAACGAAGGCGTAACTGTGGACGAACGCCTAGAAAGAACCGTAGCTATATCCCATAGAATTTGGGCGGGTGGGTATCAATTAACAGAGATCTGGGAACTCGAGTGGGATAGCTTTTTCAAAGCGACACCGGAAATTCGTCAGCTCGTGCGGAATCACCCGATGACTGCAACGGAGCCCTCGAAGCCTTGTGATACGCTTTTCGGGGGTCGTACGGAAAACATCCTGACGCTCTGTGACGTTAAAGAGGGGGAGCGTATACACTACGTAGACGTATGCTCTCTATACCCGTATATTTGCAAATTTGGCAAATACCCTGTAGGCCATCCAAAATAATATGTAGGCGAGGAGTGGTTACAAATAGTAGGGCCCTCCAATGATTTAGCGCGCATCAAGGGTCTGGTAAAATGTACCGTTCTCCTGCCACGTAATCTTCACCTCCATGTTTTACCGGTACGCATGCATCATAGACTGTTGTTCGTACCCTGTGTCGTACATGTAGTAAAACGATGAATCAGGAAGAGAGTAGACCCGAGGACCCGAGCGAGCGTATGTTCGAGGGCACCTGGGTTATCGATCAATTGCCTAAAGCCGTCTCATGCGGCTACGCGATACTTAACGTTGCCGAAATCTGCCAATATGAGATAACGCAATTCAATCGCGATACGCAATCAGGAGGGCTCTTTGTCGCGTACATTAATACCTTTTTGAAGATCAAGCAGGAGGCGAGCGGCTGGCCTGAAGATTGTTTAACCGATGCAGCCGCACGGGAGCATATATCGCTAACTTTCAACAGTCCGAAGGAATCTGTTTGAATAGTCGGGCAATAGCCAAAAACCCCGGGTTGCACTCAGTCGCTAAGTTATGTCTAAATTCGTTCTGGGGAAAATTCGGCTAGTGCGAAAACCTCCCGCAAACGGTTGTCGTCTCGACGCACAAAAAACTTATGGAAATGCTAACAAATCCCGAATATGAAGTTGCCGGAATACTTCCCGTAAACAATGAAATTCTGTATGTAAATTACGTTAAAGTCGACGAGGCTGTGGCACCTTCAAGTTTAGCTAATTCTGTAATAGCTGCGTGTTACAGTTACTTGCAGGGGCTCGGCAGACGGGCTTTGTACTGCGATACCGATTCCGTGATTTATATAACGCGATGGCAAGTCGGCGAATACGAGCCCTCCACAGGACAATTGCTTGGCGATATAACTAATGAGCTAACCGCCTATGGTGAAGGTAGTTAAATACAAAGTTTTATTTCCGGTGGTCTTAAATTCTATGCGTTCATCGTACGCACGCCTGACGGCTCGTATAGTAAAGTTTGCAAGGTTAAGGGCATCACGCTTAATTTTGCAAACAGCTTATTGATTAACTACGCGTCTATACGATCCTTCATTGTCGGCAATACAGAGGATCCTGTTGAATTGAGATACGGCGCTATTAGGCGCACCGAGCTCCATCAGATTATCACACGAAACGAAGTCAAAACGTGTAAACCATTTAGCGTTAAGCGAAGACGTGACGGGGAATATGGCTCGCTACCATATGGTTATCGACTATTGTGAAACGATATTTCACGCGTATTGTAATTATCTTGTAAAATATAATTACAAAAATACACTAGACACAAAAATTAAGGGATAGAAAAAAATAGCAAATTTTTTGCCATTTTTCAAAAGGCTGTATCTCTGTGAAAAAAGGTCGGAAAACGTTTTTTTAAAAAAAGAAATTGTAGCCCTAAGTTTCTAGTTTTCAGATCTGCGGTCAAAAATTTTTTATCATGAGTAGTTTTTGAAAAAACGTCGGAAAACCATCGAAGGAAAA
>JAPYZJ010007882.1:0-11669 GCA_030522765.1 Ophioninae sp. B BG-2022a
GTGGCGCGAAGGCGGGATAACGATCCCCCTTTTGTTCTCAGCTTGAAACGATCACGCTCAATCTCATTTGTTCGCGATTCGCAATAGTAAAAAAAAAAAAAAAAACAAAAAACAAACGTAACGAAGTAAAATGATAATATAAAAAAATAAAAGAGGAGAACTGAAGGCGATCGCGTCTAGACGAGGATTTAAACGACGATCGGAAAACGCGAGAAAATTTCGTCCGGTGCTCCTTTTTCAGGAATTGGCACGCGGAAAGTTGGAAAGGGATTCAGTACTGAGAGTTCTCGCTTTCTCGTCGTACCTTCGTTATAAACATGGCGTCTCTTCGCCCGAGCACTCGTTTTTCCCGCCTCGCTACTTGACTTTCCCCATTGAGATCCTGTCGTTCTGTTTTTTTTTCTTCTTTTTATCTGTTTCAGCAGTCGATCGCATAATCGGGAAAATTGCGCACCCCGATCGTTCGTAACGTATGCACGTGTGTATTTCGTAGAGTGGGGATGTGTGTGTTCTGGATGTGTGCGCGTGTATTCGTGTTTTGGACAGAACCAACGATCTTTCTCGAGCTTCTATACAGCCGTTTTATCTCAGCTGTTCGGCGAAAGTTGCTAGGTGTTATAAAGCTGGTACTCGATGTACGAGGTTGGCACGAAACCCTCGATCGGCTGTGACATCCTTCGTACCCGCGTCCAACCATCACCCTGATCCAGCTCTATCATGTAAAGCTCCTCACCGTCGTACATCGGTATCGATCCTTCACTGGTTGCTGAAAATCATTATTAAATCATCAATTTACCTTAACGATATTTGGACTGATCGATTTATGCATGAATTTTCAATCATTTTTATTTCATGCGACAAATTGATTTTCCAAACGTGCGAGTGGTACATAAAAATTGAAATAAAAAATCTCGTGTAATTTTTCCTGCCCGATCAACGGAAAGTCGGAATATTTTTGTAAAAAAAATCAATCGAAAACCCCCTAAAGTTTAACCATTGACACGCGAATGATAAAAAACGTCAAAAGTCGAAATATTTCGGCGAAAAGACCTTCAAGAATTTTAGCAACGAAGTGAATTACCGTGACTTTGGAGGTATCTTTAGAAATGATTTTATCAAGGCTTCAAGGCTTAAACCACAAAGTTCTCAAAATAGATATCTGAATTCCTTCAAGATGATCCTTAGTCGTTTTCTAGACTCGTGAAGTCGAGATATCCCTTGACTGAATGAAACTACGCGAAGAGTCGACGAGACTTTAGGAAAGCTTACCATCGAACGGATAGAGAGCTCGACACGTTCCAAGGGGAGGTTGAGCATCCAATTCATCGACGTAATACTCCTCGCCAGTGCTGCCGGGTAACGACGTACGTGATGTACCGAGGCCAGACTCCGGGCTGTTCGTGGAACTGTGCATGAGTACGATAAAGCGAGCGCCATTTCTATTTGCCTATATATTTAAAGTTTCTAGCTGCGAGTACATTGCGATCGTTCTGGATATCTCTTTCGTTCTCTCAAGCTTACAAACACATTAAATACTTTAAAAAAAATCGTGTTCTACAAATTTTTCGAGGATCGAAACCGAAAGAATTGGAGAAAGAATTATAAAAACTCAACGACGTTTTCGAAGAAACGAATAATCGTAAAATTATAAAATAACGAATAAACGAATGTTCCAACGAAATGAACTCACTCGTGGGTGGGCTGTGGCGTTCCTGGCGCACTTTTTTTATGCACCGGTTGATTCGCGTTCGCATTACTGACACTGGAGTCGGATGCTGATCTCGAGAGGCTCTCCTCGCCCCCCGAGTGACTCGATCTTCTCGAATTTATCGATCTCGTTGTGGAACCATTGCTCGTTGGGTTTCTCGGTGTTTGACTGGGACTGCGAGAAAACAAAACCACGAATCAACACGTCGATCTTTCATTTCGGTACTTCCGGTATAAATTCGGTTAAAAGATTTCGATATTATTCGAAATTATTCGCTGTTCGAAAAGAAGCCCGACCAGCTATTTAATAACGAAAAAACTTTTTATACGTGAGATATTTTTACGAAAAGTGCCAAATTTATGGAAATTTCGAGATAAAATGCAATAATTCTTCAACGAACAATTTTTTTAATTGAAATATTGAAACTCGTTTCTTGGTATAGTTTTATTATAACTGGTTTATTTACCTCGAGAGACTAACGCTCGCTTTCATCGCCTCGTCTAGATACCCCTGAAATTTCACGAGTTCCGCTCCAAGTTTGTCCAATTTGTGACTGGACTGATTGAGTTGGCCCTCTATACTCATTGGATCACCGAGGGCCGGATTTTGTTCGTAAACGCCTTTCATCTTCATGAGGCCGTCCCTTGCCGCTGTTTCCTGCTGTATCTTTGCCTGGATCTCGTCGAGTCTTTGCTGCAATTTCTTTCTTCGTTGGTTCGGTGGTAGATCGCTGCAGTCCTCCTTCGCGCCGTCACCGTATCCAGGTACATTGTTCTGTTGAATGGAGAATCCGTTGAGTAACGGTGGGCTCGAGAACGTCGATCCCGAAAGATGGGCTCGCGCACGCGTGTAACAACAAAAGAAAAACGAAAGTACGATATTCCGAATGGAACACTAGCATCCCCGTTCCTGTTAAGTAGAGCAGCTTTTACGATTCATAAGCGTGTTAAGAGATAACAAAAAAAGCATCGTCATTTCCGTCATTTTCTCATTCCGATTTCGTCCTAAAGATTGTACGGTCAATTCTCATCAGAAGTGATAAAGAAGTGCATTGGGCTTTTGTAACGGCTGTCCCGAGTAATTGCTTTTCGTAAAATACTTTTTTCAAACTATTTACGATTCGACAATTCCATAAAGAAAAAAACGGACACGATTTTTCATTTCTTAAAATTGATTCGTATTTTCTTCAAAAGTCTCACTGGAACCTTCCCGTCGTCATCAGTGACAAATACGATACGGAAATACGTGCTAATCAGGGGTTTCGGGTTATCAAATGATTTTCTTTGCATTCGTGATCGATTTCATTTTGCAATTTTACACAGTACGAAAATAAATATAATACAACGTCAAAGACATCAGCGTCGTTAAAAAATCGTTCCAAATTCGGTACGATTGTGCTTTAACCATGAAACAATGTTACAGCTGTTACTAGACAGAATCGGTGACGAATCAGCGCAAACACGATACGAAACAACGAAACACCGTTTTTCGTGATATTCGTTCATTATACGACACACAAAACACACAAGTACGTATATACACACACATATGTATAAATATGTGTGCATACGAAACAAAAGAAATGCAACGAAAAAAAAATTAGCTTAAGTAGTAAATGAGAAAAGGACAGACCTTCAAAGCTATGCACACCTCGATCAACTTCTGTCGTTTGCATGAAACAAATCACATAAGCGCGTCATTCAGCGTATATATATATATATTTATATATACATAAAAAAGTAGGGCAGTGAGCGAAAAGCTGGTGGACGGAGAAGTACAAACTCGGCAGAAAAGTCGCGTTCCTCTTTCTTCCCCTCTCTCTATTTTGCGATACGTAACAAATGGATCAGGCCCGTTCGTGATGTAACGCGATTGAGGGCGTGTTGGTTTTAAGGTCGGGTCGAAAAAAGATCGTAAGCTTCGAAAAAAAAAAAAAATAGGAATTTGCTTTTCTGTGACCTAGTCGTATTGTTTATTGCCCATTTCGCGTTGGACACGCCCAACTTAGCTAGAAATTAATTAAGGAGACTACGTTGATGCTAGTTTGACGCAATGCATTATCGTTTTGCTCTAGATCTATTTTTATGGTTTTTTTTTCAAACGATCCACTTACGGACTTTCTTTCATTGTTTCAAACTCGATTCATTGATTTCCGTATGGCATCGATGCTTTCATTGAACAATTGTCTTTTTCGCGTTGCTTTTTGTTTTGGAATTGATATTTTCAAGGAAATTAGCATCGATTGTCATTTTTGAAGTTTACTAGTCGGAATAAATTGAATTAAAAGAATTTTCAAAAATTTCGTTGTTTGGGGGGTAGGATTTATTTGGATTGACGAAATGCTGTAAATTCCAAGTTATCCACCAAGGTCATCGTATCAAGATCGAGGATAAAATACTCTCTGCCGAATTTGTATAATCATCACCATCGACCATCGAACCCTGAGATCGTCATTTCCTCTCGAGTCGTCGTTTTGTCAGTGATATCCAGCTTGCTGTATTAGTCGATACCTCGTGGCGTTGTTTACGATTTATTGGCGGACACAATGTACGTGAACGATGTGCACTAATTGATAGCGATACAGCGAGCATACGAAATAAGCGTTCAACCGGGGATACTTACTAAAATAAAAGGGGAGAGAGGGTGTTATTATCCAAATTCGAAGTCCGGTTGTGTTTGTTGATAAAACAAGAGAGATCGAACCATCCACCAAAATTAATAGAAAGTATAAAAGTTCAAGTTAATATTTCTCATTGCGAAAGAAAATACGTATGTGGGTATGTGTGCGCGTATATAAAATATGTCTATGATAATGAAAATTAATTGCTACGATGTACTCGGATCAACGATTGGTCTTGTCGAATCGTACGGTCAAGACAAAATTTTACAAAATGAAAAAACCGTCAAACTCGTGGTATTTGATACTACAGGAAGAAGCCGTTGACCCAAGTACGTACGAGGAACTTTTCAGTCTCGTGTATTCAATAATTATGATATATTACTTAAGGAAATAGAACGAGGAGCTCGTGGTCATGCTACGGCTCGGTGCATCGCAAATATTGTGCATAATGTTAAATCATTTAATCGAAAGTATAATCATTTTTTAATCGAAAAATATACGCTTGTAAATTGGGCACGACGAACAAAAAAGGAAAAACTTTATCAAGCGAATTATATTTTTTCGTTTTACAAAACGCATGCCAAATTTGAGCTCTTCGAGTAATTGAAGTTTAAGTAATTGAATGGTTTAAGCAATTGAATCTTTTCCATGTGCACGAATAATTAGCTGTCTGCGTTCGGAATTAATTATTTCTTCAATTGGGTCATCGATTATTTGATCTGACCTATTTTGAAGACATTTTCTAAATGTAAAATATAAAATCGTTTTTTTTACGGTGCAAACACATCTGATCTTCAAATCAATGACATTGGCGTGATTATAATCAAAACTGAATTGAAAAATTCAATTAAATTTAATTAAATTATTGAATTCCTAAAATTTACATTCACAGTTTCAGAAAACTCTTTTCATAACTTGATAATTGTCAAGTTATCAAAAAAGTTTTCTGAAACTGTGATAAAAATTTCAGGAATTTAATAATTAAATTAAATTCAATTGAATTTTTCAATTCAGTTTTGCTTATTTCAAATAATTGCAGTATTTTTATTTTGATTAATAAAGTTATTGTAAAAATGATTCATAAATAATAGGACTTTGGGAATGATCAATCAGATATGAGATATATTGATTAATAATCGAGTAAAAAAGAGTAAAATCGAACTTTTATCAAAGAATTCCAATTGGAACCAAAAAACTTAGGCAATTTTTTAGATTTTCGTAAATTGGTGTATTAGTTTTGTAAATTGACTACAATTCCCTAGAATCTTGTCAAAGATCTCAAATTTAGCATGTAACATTTCTCTCTTGCTGATTCTGTTCGAGGAGTTGAAATTTCCTTTTTTTTCGCACTCAAAACGCGACGAACGAAAAAATAAAACGCTAAATGCTTGCTACTTAAACATCAAGGTTTCAATAGATCCTAAATGAAATTTCGATGATTGGTTTGTTCGTGTTAATCACGAGAATAAGTACGATACCTTGTTACTACTGAAAATGCCAAAGATGTTGACCCGTTTTTTGACTTTTCCGCCGGAAACGGTGCCTTTGACGGTCAAATGATTGTGAACGACTGGTTGGGAGAGTTGACTATTGCTGTCGTAAGATTTGGCGACTGATAGGTCTTCGAAGGGAAAATCACAGGGAGGGGTGAAGCCACTCTTGTAACGTTCGATCACCATCGACGTGTCTTCTTTTTCATTTATTTCGTTCGCAGCTTTCTCGATGCCATCGAGGCATTGTGCTATTATCGGTGCAACTGCGCGTTCGATCTCCACCGATTTCATCATGTAATTCCTCATATTTTTTATCCTCTTTTCATCCAATTCCTGTAAACGTCATTAGAGAAAAAATTGAAAAAAAAAAATACATACAATGAACGAAAAATGAGAACCGTGACAAAATTTTTCATTGTCTCTGACTGAAAACTGAAGAGCTGGATTACGATGATCCGCGAAGGGGAAAGGTACCTGTAGATGCTGGAAGACTTCCGGCATCGCTGTGTGATAATGCAACGTCTGCATTTCGTTCGTCTTTTGCAATTGATTCGCGTATTCGGTTTTCGCCTCCTCGCTCTGCTGGGTCTTTACCGTCATGTTCATTCGTTGTTTCTCAACCTGAAACCAACCAATCGAGAAAACATTAAATCAGGATTCTTTTATTTTGATACTTTGATTATATCGAATTTGTTTCGACTTTTTTTTGAAAATCGATAAATTGATGAATATTCTTCCAAAAGAGGGCGGAAAACTCGAGCTTTGAATTACCAGATGGTTCAAAATTCCGAATTTGAATATACCGAAACTACGAATTTCGTAAATTTTTGAGTTTGTTTGGTGTTGTTTAAAATCAAGGGTTTAAGATCAAACTAACGTACTCAAACAAACCCAAACAAATTTCGTAAACCTTTACGAAATTTGTAGTTTCGGACTATTAAAATTGGGAATTTTGAGCCCTCTGGCCAATCGAAGGGTTTCCTGGTCAGCCCCTTCCAAAATAGTGCAGACATCGCTGATTGATCGTGAGTTAATTTTGTTCGTGATTTTTTCTTCACAAAAACTTTTGTACACTTTTAAGTGTTCCAATTTCCAAAATTACTGAACCGATCGTCAGGAAATTAAAACCAGATATTCCCTGTATTAGTGTTGAGTCTAACAAACCCTAGATCGATATCTTTATTAATAATATCATCAGAAAGTTCATAAAAACCGTCTTTTTATCAAACCCAAACAAACCAAAAGTGGATCAAACTGTTTTTACGTTAAACATTACAATAGCGAATCGTAAAAGTCGAATAGAGTGTCAGAAGATTTCGCTAAATCGACGAGATCGATTATACGCGAACAAAGTAAAAATTTCGATTCAAACGAAATTTCCATTCGATCCGAACGAAAAATACGTACTTCCGCTCTCGAGAGATTGAAATCGGCATCGGCTTTTTGATAATTTTCCAGTGCTTTTTCCGCTTCCCGGAAGGCTTTCTCGTAGGATTTTCTCGCCCTTTCGAGGTTGCCGATTTGTCCGGCAAGGTTGGTCATTAGCCTGGCGCCTTCTTGAAGGTGTTTTTTGCGATCCTCCTTGAAGTCCTTCACGAGGACGTTGAGTTCGCGGAGAACATTGGCTTGGAGATTTTCGGCGATTACTTCGCGTTGACCCGCTTGATCGTTCACCTCGTTCAGTTCGAGTTTGAAGGCCCGACACGGACTGTACCTGAAAATAACGAAGCCGGACGGATGGGAAGGAGCGAAGAGAAACTACACAGAAAAAAAGCCGGGAAGAACGAAACGTTTCACACGACTCACGACGAAGAGCTCGTGAGAGTACGGGCGTGAAATTAATCCGGTTGAGGGGATTTTGTCGAGGTCAAACGGGGGCTCTTCCCACATGGTGGAAACGGAGGGAAACGCCACCATCGATAAATATAGCCGACACAGTTATCCCAACCGCTCGTTAAATTTACCGAATGATCGATTTTGAAAAGGGATGAAATTTAATGACCACAAAAAAAAACAATTGTTACCCTAAACAGTTTTATCCAAAAAAAATATAATATGTACAAATAAATAAAACCTGTACCAAAATCTTTCGGGCTATTTAAGTCATGTCTCCACTACTAAAAGTTTTCATAACCCAAAAAGGCCACAAGTGCACCAAATTTTAACTAGCAAAGTTTTGTGTCATTACTACCCAAATATATCACTACGTTTGCCATAAAATGTATGCATATAACCAAGTATATTATATCCTGTACTTAATAGTACAGTAAATTACGCTAAGGACTGCCTTATTAAGTTTTAAATTTATTTTTATGAAGAAATAAAAACTATTTTTCTACGACCCATTTTTGTTTAATTTACAGCCAACTTTTAACTGCCGAAATGGTTATTAAACATGGATTTTATAATTGTTTGGGTTTGTTTGGGTTTAATCAATTTTATTAGGATAAAATTGTGTAACATATTTGGATGAAATTTTTAAATAAAATACGAGTACATAATTTGGTGCATGCGTGGCTTTTTCTGGGTAGCTCAGCGATTATTCTGAAGATACTTGCCTTTTTTAGGTTAGCAGATTTTACGTTTATTGGTGATAATTTCATATTAAAATGGGGATTCAATTTTGGTAAGTACTTAAGATTTTTTTTGGGCGTTGATTTCATTATATCTGGTGATTGCTTAAATCTAAGCCTTTTGAAAAAGTTCTCGCTGCGTTTGGTTATTTACTCGTAAGGGTGGTTTTTTTTTTCAAAATCTTCATCGCAATTATAAATCTTTTGGTTTTAGTTCAAATATCCCTCTCTGGTTTCATACGTCAATTTCTGGAGTGCCTCCCACGCGAGTTGGCGAGTAGAGAGCTTCTGTTTTGTGTCGAGAAAGCGAGAGGGAACTCAGAGGGGCGAAGGAGGGACGAAATTACGAGACGCGATTCAAGACCCCGCAAATAAACCATCGACCATTGAGATTTCTATTTCTCTTCTTTTATTTTTCTCGTTTTTTATTTTTATTTTTTTTTTAACTCAAAAGATCGCGCTGCGATGCAAAGAAAAATCGTGAATTATTCGTTACTGAATCTCCGGGTAAAAAAGAAAAAATTTGACTCCCACAGGACGCTTTCTCTTTGAGCATAAAACACGTGCAATCGAATACCTCGTTGACGAGTCCTGACTGAGGACTTACTTTTTATAGCACTGTGCTAAGAACAGAAATTGCCATTCGAGATGCATTCGTTCGAAACCGTTGCAACGAAAATTCTTCATTTCTATAATTATTTGTTTTTATCGGCGTTGAAAATATTTTGTCGGGTTTATTTTTGTTAATTTAAGTTTTAATGGGAATTTAGGAAAAAAATTGTAGTCTTATTTTTACAGACTAAATGAATTAAAGAGAAAAACATTTTTTTAACGAATTCCAATTTGTCTTAATTTTCTCGTTTCGACGAGCATTTCTTTCAATTTTTTCTTTTTTATTAATATTTTATTAATATTACTGATTTATTAATATTTTCTCTTTACGGCGAGCAACAAATTAGTTTTTTTATTTCATTGAAAATAAATCTTCTCGAATTTCTATCACAATATTGATTAATCGAAAATCGAATATTATGTGAATTTACAAACATTGATATTACAAGGTACTAAATTTTGCCTATTTTGACTGTTTCGAAATAAATTCCAGCCCACACGCGTGAAAATCACAGCATTATAAACGGTTTTCAAATTTACGGTTGATTTGTCAATTCAATAAATATATACTCACTGATGATCCTCCTCCTCTTTCTTCTTCGGTTGATAATTTTTAACTAGCCTCCTGGAAGGTAAAAAATGTAAATAAGTTATCGTGTATGCGTGACGGAATATCGACTAAAAATACGAGACGAGGCGGGATCAAGTTTGACGTTCAATCACGTATTCAAAGAGTCGCGCACGCGTCGTATCGGTGAAAACGTTTCGCGTTTAATTCTCCGGGTGTGACAATTCGAATGAAACGTTATTTCGAACGTGCGACCTTCGACGAGGATTTTGTAAATAATTCTCGCTTTTCCTTTCTTTTCGATGTCATTTTGTGGGTGTCACATTAGGGTGTACTTATTTGGTGACTCGTGAATGATCGCGATCGAATCTCGAGTCTTTTATTTACACTTCGCAGAGATAAGAGGCGACGAAGATTCGCCGATAAAATTACGAGGATAAACTGATCAAGAACATTCCGACAAACCGAAGAAAAAACATTATGTACGTGGTGGGTGGAGATGTTTACTCAATTTATTGGCATTTCGTTACGAGTCAAAGTACACACATATTTCTACGTCGCGACCAAAAAAAGTGCATCTCTTAAGGCGGGGCATGATGCGTCATTTTTTTTAACGTTTATCAAAGAGTTATCAAATGATATCAAAATTTACGATGATAAAATAAAATCGTTTTATCATAGAAGTATTCCGATTGGAAATTTAAAAAATTGAACAACCGAATCATCTGGACTTTTGTAAATTGGTCGATTTCAATTTCGATTTGTAAATTGATCGATTTTAATTTCGATTCGTAAATTTGTCGATTTTTATTTCGATTCGTAAATTTGTCGATTTTAATTTCGATTTGTAAATTAGTCGATTTCAATTTCGATTCGTAAATTAGTCGATTTCAATTTCGATTCGTAAATTGGTCGATTTCAATTTCGATTCGTAAATTGGTCGATTTCAATTTCGATTCGTAAATTGGTCGATTTTTATTTCGATTCGTAAATTGGTAGATTTCAATTTCGATTCCTAAATTGGTCGATTTCAATTTCGAATTGTAAATTGGTCGATTTCAATTTCGATTTATAAATTAGTCGATTTCAATTTCGATTCGTAAATTTATCGCTTTTAATTTCGATTCGTAAAATGATCGATTTCAATTTCGATTCTCAAATTTGTCGATCTCAATTTCCATTTGCAAATTGGTCGATTTCAATTTCGATTAGTAAATTAGTAAATAATCTCAAATCTTGCAATTTACGTTTCTCCCTGATGATATCTTGTTGGTCTGAAATTTACCGAGCAAATAAAACGGTGGAAAATAATAAGTTCTGGAACTTGGACCAGACTTGAAGAGCTGAAATTTGGGACAAATTTTTCCCACAGCCAACAATAATATTGTTCGGGGTAATAAACGGTGAAAGATTTTTGTCGCTCGGTGTACAAATGATTATTATTAGTGAATAAAAAAAAATATATATGGTCACACGAATGAGCCTGATAGAAAGTACGAGTTGCGTTGTGCATGAGAATTGTTCATGTTAAAACTACCGTATGGGATTGTGTTGTGGTTCACCGAGTCACCGACAGAGGGAATAAAATAACGCATGGGAGAGTAGGAACGAGTGTAATTGGTAACAGAGCACGTCCCGAAGTCGTATTCGTCGTCGAAGGTGAAAAGTAACGTTCCGCGTGAAAGAGAAGGAGAAAATTAGACGCTGATACAATTTACTCGCGTTTCTGAACGTGCCCGGAATTGTGCAATTTGCGATACGTCTGCTCGAGGAATAACCAGACGCGAAGAGAGTCTCGAGATTTCAGGATATCCAAACAAACAGTTCTTTTTTTTTTGACAATTGAATTGTGGCGATTGACGTGATGATTGAATGTTTTTTTTCACAATTGACGTGGAAAGTGATTTCTTTTCGCTGTTGAATTATTTGATAGTTTGACATGGCAATTTAATGGTTTTTTCACAATTAAATGATACGGTTATTTATTGTTTTTTTCAATTGAATGATTTGACAATTGACATGAAAATTGAATGGTTTTTTTTTTAATTGAATGATTTGACAATTGACATGAAAATTGAATGGTTTTTTTTTTAAT
>JAPYZJ010007883.1:0-12388 GCA_030522765.1 Ophioninae sp. B BG-2022a
AAGTCAGGCAAAAACCTTTTCCAAACCCACCAAATGAATCTCTATCGCATAGAAGAAGCCTACTCTACGACCTTTTGAAATATCGTGATTTTCGAGATTCCGGAAAAGTGGCCGGAAAAGTCGAAAAATATTTTTTTCCATTTTTAGACTATTAAAAGGCTCTATTTAATCAGAAATTTTCCACTGATTACGAATATGCCCGAGTTTTTGCCAAAAGTGCAAAATTATACTGGGAAAATGCGAAAAACCTATCTAGAATATTTTTTCGACATTTTTTCCCTAGAAATGGAGAGTTCAATGCGAATTAAATTTTGTCAAATCGGAAAGGTGACCGGGCAGAGCCAGGTCGAATAGCATGGAATGCCCTATACATATTTTGAGAAACGATTTTATGGCTTTATTCGAGCCTAGATTGGTCCGGTTCAGGGCAACAGGCTATTTAACAATATTAAAACTGGCTGCCTGCTTTTGGTCTCTTGTTTACGAGACTGGGATAATTTAGGACGAATTAGCTATACGTGCGCGGAAAACGTTGCCATTATTGGCTCTGGGATGGCGGGGAGGGGTGGGGGTGGATAGGGGATGAAAAAATACGACCCTTCGGTTCTTGCACCCAGAGAGAAATTTTATTAAAAAGAGAAAAAATTGTCGATTAAAAAAATAAAAACATTTGGAAAATTGGGATGATTTTTTTTTGACAATTAAATAATTATAAAAAATTGAAAATAATTTGGAGAAAATAAATAATTCTTTGAAAAATTGGAACGATTTTGTTGTGAAAATAAATAAATACGAAAAATTCAAAAGATTTTCAGAGAAAATAAACAATTATTTGAAAAATTGAAAAAATTGTTAAGAATGAAAAGATTGATCAGACTTTTCGTTGAAAATGACGATATTTTTAATAATTGTATCTTTTTCTGATTTGAATTAATTTATTGTCGACTCTTGGTGAGAACGATTAAATTCAATTTAACGAATATCCTGATTTTCGTAAAACAATTTTCTGAGATACACAAATTTTCGTTTAGAGATTTCTCCGCAAAGATGAAAGAAAGCAAAAGGGCAAGGGAGAAAAGAGGAAAAAAGGGAGAGAGAGACAAGACGAACGTAATAGAATGTGTCACTGGGTAAAGAGAAATTTACTGCCCGGATTTACTGCGAGAATGGTTGTGTTTTTCGAGATGAGTTTCGAATGGAAATTAGAATATACTGACCGAGGGAAATCTTCGTAGAAAAAGGATGGCAGTTTTCGAGTCCACGTAATTCTATCTCCGGATCTTCAGATTCTGCTCCGAGATTTGTTTTGACCGGAAGTTGAAATTCACATAAATTTTTTTAAATTCTTGATTTTTTTAAAGATTTAAAAAAAATTTATGAAAAATTCAACTTCCGGTTGGGGCAACTATTGATAATGATTCTTGATAGAATTCAAAAATCGTAATTATTCAATTATTCACCGCACTATTATTATATATTTATTATTAAGTCAATAATATTTAATTTATTAAATAATTTAATATATATAATTAATTATTTACTTTTTTATATTTAATTCTAAATTGATTTTTTATTTTTCAGAAATATGAAAATTGAATAGCAATTCACGGCGTCTCTCCAAAATGCAGAAAGCGAAAGAGGGAAAGTGTTTCGATTCCGAAATTTGAAAAAAAAATGAAAATCCCATTTACTCCGAACGAACGGTCAAATGGGCCAATCCCCTATTCAACATCACTGACAAACATTATTACCGTCATTATCGGGGTTGAACGAGAATTGGAGAGTTCCTGGTCGCGTTCCAGGCCCCATTCTGTACCCGCGAATTAACATCATTGCCAAACATTCACGGACTAGCCTCGTGCGCGTTATTTCCATTAATTTCCTCGTGTACTCGTGTATTGTAAACGCTCGTCGAACCAGATACGGACAAGGGCTGGTGGCACGTACGCGCGCAATTACACGGGACTCTTCTACGCGAGCTTTCCCGAATCTATTTTCGTTCGTCAATCAAACGTTGGCGACGGATTGACATCATTTCCTCGACTTCCATTGAGAGCATGACGAATATTACCACGTGACGCGTGAAAGATAGTCGAAACGTTTCAAACCGCGATTTCTCAAGAATGAAACGATTTTTTCCAAAATGGCGACCGGGGGGCCCTCGGTGCCATCGTCCTGAATGCACACAACAAATTTCGTCACGATTGGTTCAGCCGTTTGAGAGAAAAGTGGTTTCAAAGTTTCGAAGTGGGCATGACGAACGCCTCCGTCCACTTCGAAACTTTGAAACCACTTTTCTCTTAAACGGCTGAACCAATCGGTACGAAATTTGTTGTGTGCATTCAGGACGATGGCAGCCAGGGCCCCCCGGTCGTCATTTTGGATGAAAACGTTTCATTCTTGAGAAATCGCCGTTTATAAAATTTCGACTATCTTTCTCGCACTCGTGTGTCACGTGGTAATGTTCGTCATGCCCTTAAGCTTCGCAAAAACAAAACGTAAGCCCCAAGCCAAAATCGATTGAAAACAGGAAGTCGTTGATCGATCGATTCTTATATTAGTCAAATATATTGTTAATTAGGAAAATCTAGTTCTATTGAACCGGATCGTTCGAAACCTCATCCTAATGAGTCTTTATCAGAAAAAGTATTAAAAATTCTCTTAGTTTGAAAATTCATGGTCACTCACCCGAGCATGTTGTCATCGACGATGATCTCCGTGTAGGCTAGGGGGAACCATCCTGAGCTTTGGGTACGAAGGTTCTCACCGAACTGCCAGCCCTTCTGCCGATCTCCTGAATGAAAATTATTGCTCGGATTAAAATTGGCGAGAGTAAAACCGTGCGATATAGGATACAAAATAAATACTATTCTTGTAAAAAAACCGTTATCTATTAATCGTGAGCGAATTCAGAGACAACACAGGTCATCAGGAAAGCTTTGAATAGTAATGCCATTTAAAAAGCTTATTCGAGAGTCAATGATAAGACCCTTTACCCTTATAACTAATAATATTGTAAGCCCTTAAAGGCCCTTATAATATACGAGCTTTTAAAATTGAATAAAAGCTTTTAAGGGCTTATCTATGCTAAGGGCTTTTAAGGGCTTATTTGTGCTAAGGGCTGTAAAGGGCTTATCTATGCTGCGGGCTTTTAAGGGCTTATTTATTGAAAGGGTCTATAAGGGCTTATTTACTATAAAGGGCCATTAAAGGCTTATCTATTCTAAGGGCCTTTAAGGGCTTATTGATAATGAGGGCCTCAACGGCTTATAAGGCCCTTCAAAAGCTTCAAGGACTTTTAACGTCCTTCAAAAGTCTTATTCAAGGATTTTTTAAAAGGGCCCTTCCACTATTTCTCTTATCAGATAAACCCTTAAAGGCCCTTATTTTCATAAGGGCTGCTTCGTGAATTTTCCGCACGGCGTGATTCGCCCCTGAAATTTTCTCAGGGATTAACATATTGTGAAACGCGTGTCAAGCTGTTAGGATTAATTGCAAGTAGAATCCGTTTCGGACCGATGCCAGATAATTTTTTTTCCCCTATAAATCCGATCTCTGTTTTCCAGCCACACCCCCCACCCTCGACATCCAACACGAAAAAGGAATTTTCGCTTGGTTGAAGGATTTTTTTTTTCGGCCCTTTTCAGCCCTTCTATTCTTTGGTTTTTCTTTGTTCCCTTAGCTTGCACTTTACCAGGAAGACACACACTCACCCATCAAGGCGATAAGGTCTCCCTCCAGGAAGCTTAGCTGATTCTCTCCGGAGCTTAGATAAGCGAAGAGTGCACGAGCTAGAGGAGCGTCGCCCCAACCGCCACCCGAAACTCCGGTTCCGACGGTGCTTCCGACCCTTCCCCCACCGCTCACACCCACGTTGACGCCACCGCTTATGCTGCTTCGAGAGGCTGGTGCCATGGACCTCGGTCGTGGCGGAGTTTCCGGTACCTCTTTATGACCCATAAAAAAATGATAAACAATTTCGAGAGGGAACACTTCCGTATGGTCTCTTCGATTTTTCTACCCTTTTCTTTTCAACCCTTAACCAAAACTTGGTCGGGTCTTTGATAAGTATGTTTTTGATAAGAACAATTCTTATCGAAAGATAAGATTTTTTTTGTAAAGAAAAATAAAAAAATAATTTGGTGAGAAATAAAACTATATAGGTATTTTTTTAACAATTTTTAAAAAGTAATTTTTTTTAATAAATATCTCATTCAAAAAATTAACAAACGGAAACGACGGATTTCACGGAATTGAAATCCATAAGGATGAGAAAAGGAATGCTAAAAAATCTTGTAAACAATCATAAAAAAAAAATTGCAGACTTTTATTTTTTTAAACACTTACGAAAATTATAAAAAAAATTACTTAACCAATACCTTTTAATTGAAGAGAATTGACACAGAATTAAAATTGAAAACTAGAAATCGAAAAAGAATCTTATGAACAAAAGTAAAGAATAAATCGAGTCGATTTATTAAAAAAAAAAGACTAGTCAACCTTATAAGTGAACCAATCAACTTTTGCACATTAAATTTGACTGTCAAAAAATAAAAATTCATGAGATCGAGAAATCGAACTCTAAAGAAAATCCTGCGAAAAAGAAATTAAAAAAAAATCGAAGGGAATCATTTTTCAAAAAAATTTCAAAACCTACCAAAAGCTTATTAAAAACAAAAAAAGATAATAAACACAATAAAGAGAATTGAAATTCTCGCGATTAAAAAAATCCTCGAAAATCGGGCTCCAAAAAAATCGCGCAAAAATAATTTCCGAAATTTGGACCGGCTTCCGGATGAAACGTTTACGCAAGTAAAATCCGGGAGGGGTTGGGGGGTGATGCGGGAAAGAGGAAAGAATTTTCAATTGCCTCGATTCGACGAACGAACGCAGGAAACCCAAACGGACGTTGAGTGGAGTCGAAGAGACCACTCGTATCGTGCCTCGTATATACGTTTAGGTAAACCGCCGGATTCGAGCGTTACGAGTGGAGAACAATTGGAACTGTGCTCTCCTCTGTTCAAGCGCGTCGAAACGAACGTCGAAGAATGATATTCGTCCACTATCATGGCCAATGTTGAATTCCCAACATTGGAATCCGAGCATGTTGCTTCGCCACTCGAAAAGCTCGTTTTCAGCATGATTTATCCAACCCCCCCTCACCCCCTGCCCTTTTCCCACCAATGGTGTTTTTTACCCCTGCTCAACCCCCTGCACGCGTATAATTTTGGGAAGTGTCTAGCAAAAACGTTGTAAAGTAAAACCTCGATTTTTTTTCACTCTCGAAAGTTCTGGTCAAAAATCGATTTCGGAGAATTTTTTTTTTCCAAAATAGGGAAATCGTGAAATTATTAGTCTAGATCGTTTTGTACGTATTTAAGCTTAGGGGTTAATTATTTTATATTCAATTAGTAGTTTAGATGTTTATTTTATGTTATTTTATGTCAATTAGTGTTCGAACTGTCCGATAACGAAAAAATGATGAATTTTGAAATTGAATTAAAACGTTCGAATCATCTTAACTTTATCAATAATTACCCAAAATAATTCTATGTATAGAGTTTTTGTTTGGGTTTGGGTAAAAACCCAAACAAAACCAAAACTCAAAATGTGTATATTGAGTTTGTGTACTCAATTATAAATGATGAGCTTTTGAGTAATTATTCATAATGAGAAAAAATACTTAATATATATATATTGATTTTTCCAATTATCTCTTATTGATTAATCGTTAAAATAAATATTTTATTCGCTCGATGATTTTTCATATTTTCCCGTCCTTCTCGAAAAAAAGAAGTATTCAAAAATAAACAAATAAATATATAAATAATTAAATAAATAAATAATTAAATTTAAAAAATCGAGCCTTCACTCTACTAGCATTAAAAAAAAAATGTCGACTCACGAGCCCTTGAAAAATGGTCGAAAAAAGTGAAGGGTCATCGACCTCTGGGATAAAGTATTTCAGCAGGGTCGACGGCTCCAACCCTCGAGCGGGTAAACCCAAACAAAGTGAACCTTGAAGTACATCGCGTTTAGCTCGTCGAAGAAATCGTGGGGATTTATTCGCGTGCAAAAGAAAAAGAAAAAAAATTTTAAAAGAAGAAAAAAGAGGATTGAATATTCATTCGCTTTTTTTCTCCGTGGGAAATTCGCTTGGGTTTTCCCGTAATTGGAGGATCCATGAAAAAAAAAAGTTGAAGCTTTCGCGAATCAAGTGCGTCACTTTGAACGACGAAAATCCCATACGACGTTTGTGTTAATTTAGTTCAACGCGCCGATTGTAAAATTGCCAATGATAACAATTTCCTCGAGTGGGAAATTCATCCCCAGGAAGGGGAAAGCTCCCGATCGAACCCGATACATTTTGCGGATAAAACGATCATAAATTTGCGAAAATTTACGCCGACGGATTTCATCCGCCGTTATTTTCGTAACCCAAACAATTATTCGTCCGAAATTTTGAAGCATTACTATTCGGTACGTTATTTCGTGTATCGTTAATTTTGCAATACTTATTCAATCGTTTTTTTTTTCAAAATTAAAACGATTATCTTAACGACGAAAGGAAAAATGCAAAAATTTAATGATTTTTTGGGTTGGACGAAAATTCAAAATCAATAAACTTCATAATCGAAAAAATTCAAAAACGAAACAATCCAAAATTTAGAAAATTTATCATCAAAAGATTGGAATCAATTGCAAAAGGAAAATACGAAAATTCACTGATTTTTTTAGTTAAACAAAAATTCAAGACCAACGAAATTCACAATCGAAAAAATTGAAAAGTAACAAAAAACCGAAATAAAAAAAATTACTAAATCAAATGACTATTTAGTATTGCGATTTTTGACAATCAATTATTATACCTCTGCAAAATAAATGTTTTTTTTTGCGTATTAAAATGAATTCTAAAAAGTTATTTTAAAAATGCAAAAAAAGATAAAAATCTATTTCGAAATTTTGTGAATCAGTGACAAAAAAGAATTTCTAATAAATAATTCTCGTCGAAATTATTCATTTTTCATGTACAACGGTCTCAAAAATACTAATATTGAATTTCGGCGATTAAAAAAAATCCAAAATAGATTTTACAAAATAATTTGAAAAATGTTATGAAAAAATGAGAAATTTTCTCGATGGGGGGAGTTAATGTTTCTCGAAATGACTGAACTTTTCATAGTGAGGGAAACGTGATAAAAATATCGAGTTCTCACCTGGTCCAAGCGAGAGCGACGAGGCGTGAATATTGACCTCGGATTTGGCTCTGGAGAGCGGCGGGGCTAGGCTATTATTGGCAGAATGATGAAGCGAGGATGGTGGATGGCCCGGTGGTGGTGGTGGGCCCAGACGAAGTTCGAGGCAGGAACTGTCCATGCTTCGGGTTTTTCTCAGCTGCGAGCTCATAGTCAGTTCAGAACCACAGTTCTCCTCATCCTCGGGCCAAAATGACACTTGCTGTTTCGATCACCAACAGACGGTATTACATAGCAATAATAACAAAAAGAATACTGGTAAGTAAATTTATAAAAAAATATCGCGTAATCAAGTTCAAGTTTGCAAAAGTGATATCAAGTTTAAATATCAATTAAATTCATTTCAAGAATTAAGATTATGTTTAAAAAATGAATTACAAGTTTAAAAAGTTGACTCAACCTTCAAAAGGGAAGTTTACCATTGAAAAATTGATTTCAAGTTTGAAAAAATCAATTTCAAGTTTGAAACAATTAATTTCAAGTCAGAAAAATTAATTTCAAGTCAGAAAAATTAATTTCAAGTCAGAAAAATTAATTTCAAGTCAGCAAAATTATTTTCAAGTTTAAAAAATTAATTTCAAGTTAAAAAGATTAATTACAAATTAGAAACATTAATTTCACGTTAAAAAGATTAATTTCAAGTTAGAAACATTAATTTCAAGTTAGAAAAATTAATTTCAAGTTCGACAAAATTAACTTCAAGTTTAAAAAAAGTAATTTCAAGTTTAGAAAATTAATTTTCCGTTTAAAAAGATTAATTTCAAGTTTAGAAAATTAATTTTCCGTTTAAAAAGATTAATTTCAAGTTTAGAATTTAAAAAATTAATATCAAGTTCAAAAAAACTAATTTCAATTTACCAAAATGAATTTTACAAATCCCAAATCAATCACAAATTCGCCGATCGAAATTATACTTTCCAAAAAATCAATTTAATCGTTTCACGAACATTTCAATAAAACGAGTGAACAACCGAGGCGTGAATATATAAATACCCTTAATCTCGAGGCGAACATATCCTCGACGGATTGCGGTAGATATTCCCTGGTGCTTGCAACCTCGCGCCACTCGTCGACGGAGGGATGAAGAGCAGCGAGTGCAGCTTCGTGAAAGCTCGCGTAGTGTTTCGCAACCGAGCACTGTCTCTCCAGTACGAAACCGTATCTCCTTCGTTCCTGGGTCATCGCCTTTGAAGGGTGCAGTGGAAAAAAAAAAAAAAGTTATGGAGCGAGAAGAGACAAAAATTGAAAAACGGTATATAACCCCCCCCTCCCCTCCTCTGGTGACTTTCACCAAGAGGACTCGAGAAAAACTGTGTGTTGACGAAAAAAAAAAAAAAAATTAGCAAACTTTCGAGGGCCCATGGCAGTTTGCGTCAACGAGGCTGAATTCTCGAGTTCATTGTGCAAATCTACAACTCGCTGATTTAAGGGCGTACATTTTTCGAAGGGCTTTAAAACTTGCGCCCTTTTCACTTCCGGTTCGTCGATAGTTGTAAGAAAAAGAATAGAAAAAAAAAAGAAAAAATTGACACAAAGATGAAAAAAAAGGTTGAGTACGTGGCGTTGACTCACGTCCTTCAAGCTTTGCTCGCAGAAAGCATCGAGCTTGGACTTTTCCTCCTCGAGAATCTGCATGTTCTTCAACTCTTTGTCCATCGCGAGGCCGCTCTTACTTGCCCCACGTGACTTTTTACGCTGCTTCTTCATCGTCGCTGCCGCTTTGCTATAAGTCTCCGATCTCATTTTGTGCTGCTGGAGGAATATTTTTTGCTCGCTTTGCACCACTTTCGTGTCCTTCTCGAGATTTGTCTCCAGTGGCACCAACAGATCGACGTAGAATGCCTTTAGCTGCGAGAAAAACGATATGGTTATTTTTCATTTGTGTTTCTTTTTTTTTTAATTAAAATAAAATAAATTAATAAATCCATATTTATTAATTAATTAATTTTAATTAATATTCATTTAATATTTCAAGTATTTATTGTCATTTTGATTTAATTAATAGTTATTAATTTATTAATAATTTATCTAATAAAATAGAGAAAAATTTATTTAGTTATTTGTTCGATTGAAAATAAAATAAATTCATAAATTTAAGTAAAATACATTTTTTTTTCATGTTTTATTATTGGGTCAATTGAACCTTGTGAATTTGTTTTTGATTGACGATGGTTTTGAATCGATCATTGGACATTCTTTTTTGAATTGCCAATTTTGTTTTGCCAATTTTGTTTTTTTTTTTGTTTATCTAAACTCCAACGAACTATAAGTAATTAAATAAAATGTAGATTTTGTTTACGATTTTATTCAATAAAAAATGAATAATTTGATAAAACGTAGATTGTATCTAATTATACAAAATATTTGTGTACGATATATCAAAAAATCGAAACTGTATTAAAAAAAATCTCTGACAATACACAAGTGCAAATATTATTAATAATTTTTATCACCCCTTAAATACGCGTGTAAAATTAAAAAAAAAAGACGTTTCGTTCCTTCTCTTCTCTCTCGGGGTGGTTCACGATTCTCCAACGATCTAAAAAATTTTGCGAGCGCTCACTGGAGACCCGCGTGAATTATTTGCTCACGCTTTTACCGAGATTTTTTTCTCGGTCCATAAGGCGTCAAAAATACGGGGTCTGAAACGGTGACGGGCTCTCGTAAAAATGGGCGGACATAAAAAATTCCAATGTGAAAGAAAGAAAAAGAAAAAAAAAACGAAGAAAAAGGGCTCGCGAGACCGTTGAAAATTGCGAACTGACCCTCGTACACCACGTGTCGTCCTTCATTCTGATTCTCTTCCGTGACTTGACCTCATTTTTCTTTCGCTCGCAGCGGCTTAATTACACTCGCTTTGAAAAAAAAAAGAAAAAGGTGAAAAAATATTAGAGGCACAGAAACGACCATGGGGGATGAATAGCTGTTTTATTTTTGTGGCTTTTTCCATTCCTCTAGAGGGTTACTCTTTATTTTTGTTTTTTTTTTTTTCAATTTTTGTTCGTTTAAAATTTTTAAAAATTTTGGTTTTTTGAAATGATTTTTTTTTTGTATTTTTGATCGTTTTTAATTTTTGTTTTTTTTTTGTATTTTTGATCGATTCAAATTTTGGTTTTTTTATTACTTTTTCTTGTATTTTGATCGTTCAAAATTTTTGTTTCAATCTTATTTTTGATTTATAAAATTTTTTCTTAAAATTTTTTTTTTTCATTCTAAAACGGTTTTGGTCCAAGAATGCTTTTCTGGAAAAAACGAAACTGGAAATCGTGTTTCACCATGCTGAAAGATCCTTGTCGTAGCTTAATTGGCGAAAACAAGGCTTTGCAATTCTACCTCCTTTCTTTTCTCTCCATCCTCCAATTATGAGAGAAAAAAAACGATGCGAAAGCTTCAGTTGGTAACAAAAAGAAAAAAACGAAGAAAAGTCGAGAACGCGATTGTGAAAAGCGAGGAATCGTTCGACGAAGGAAAAGTCGTGGAATTTTGAAAACCGAGCGATGAATGTCACGTGATTTCGACGCGTTCGAATAAACGAACCGAACTGACGTTGATCAGAGCTTTGGTACAATTTTAGTTTTTTTTCCGTTTAATTTATGGCGAATGTAATTACGCTGATGGGAAGAGTATGCAGCCCGTTTTAATTAAGTGGACATTTACTGCGAGCTTTCGACAGCAATTTTCATTTGTTTGATACGAAGGACACATTGGGATTCGCTCTTTTCGGATGATTAAACTTTATTTTTATAGTCGTCATTTAGTTATTTTTCATAGAGGTGAAGGTTTTTTTTTGCAGTTTCCCTGTGCCCTCTTGGGTTTTCAATAGATTACTAGAACTCGATTTCTTTTTATTGAATTTTGTGCAATTCATGTTAATTACAGTTTTTCTGTGGTGAGAATGAGGTTTTGGGCAATTTCCCTGTGCCCCCTTGACTCATCGATAAGTTACTGGATTTCGATTTTTTAGACTGGGATTTTTTCGAATGAATGGTGATTCAAATTTTCCTGTTGAGATTGAAGTTTTAGACAGTTTCCCTGTGCCTCTTGAATCAGTAATAATCCGATGGTTGTTAGAAATTTTGAGTCGTTAAATTGTTGGAATTTTGTTTCGGGATTAATAATAAATCCAAGAGAAATTTCCACTTGAAATTAACGTTATCCTCAGTTTCCCCATGCCTTTTTATGAAATCCTCAAATATCGCAGGAATAGAAAAATCTTAGAAAAATAAATTTACGAAACGTAGCGAGTCACTCGATCGTTCGTGAAAAATATTAAAATTCACAATTCGCTAAAAAAAAAAAAATAAAAACTCCCATTTTCCTCAGTATAAATTTGAGCACAACGCTCGTAATTATAAGAAATTTATGTTTAATCGTTACCTCGTTAACCGAGAGCGACAGGGAATTTTTTATTTCCCGTTGGTACGGATGTCAAAAATTAGCGATTATCGATGCCACGGGGTGTCGATTTACGCACGTTTTCGGCGATGCTAATTGAGCAAAAATCAAATATCTTACGCATGCGTGTACTTTTTTTAATTGCCATTTGCAAATTAAATTTTACGATAATTAGAGCACGGATTCGCCGTTTAACCGTGTCTCTGTGTCTGTGTATTTTTTTGTTTCGTTTTTACACGAATCTACGGTTTTTGCAGTTGCCACACGTGTACGCTCGTGGAGATTCGCCAAATTCGACGAATGCAAACCCTCACGGTTTTCGCAACCCCTCCTATCGTCGGGCGTTAATTAAACGCGGCGCGCAACCCTGCACTCGCATACACACAACCGGCAAATACGCGAGAGCGTCGTTTTTTTTTTGTGAATAATTTTTTCACGGATTTCCGTCTCGATAAACAGAAATTCTGGACCAAGGTAAAAATGAACCACGTGGTGTCAGGTCTTTTGTTTCTAGCGAAATTCAGGGGAAGTTGGGGCAAGACGAATATGTTTAAAACAAACAAACAAACCCAAACAAACAAACCCAAACAAACAAATCCAAACAAACAAACAAACCCAAACAAACAAATCCAAACTATCAAACAAACCCAAACAAACAAATCGAAACGAACAAACAAACCCAAACAAACAAAAACCAAACAAATAAACAAACCCAAAGAAACGAATCGAAACGAATA
>JAPYZJ010007887.1:0-15480 GCA_030522765.1 Ophioninae sp. B BG-2022a
TCGAAAATTTCTAGAATTCTAGAATTCGAAAATTTCTAGAATTCTAGAATTCGAAAATTTCTAGAATTCTAGAATTCGAAAATTTCTAGAATTCTAGAACTTCCATAATTCTAGAACTTCCATAATTCTAAAATTTCTAGAATTCTAGAACTTCCATAATTCTAGAACTTCCATAATTCTAGAACTTCCATAATTCTTGAACTTCCATAATTCTAAAATTTCTGGAATTCTAAAATTTCCAGAATTCCAGAATCACAAAATTTCTTGAATTCTAGAATTTCCAGAATTCCAAAATTTCTGGAATTCTAGAATTTCCAGAATTTCAAAATTTCTGGAATTCTAGAATTTCCAGAATTCAAAAATTTTCGATCGGCAGGGTCGTAAGTAATAAACGAAAGTACCTGTTTGAATTTCGCAAATTCCGGTGATCTTTCATTAGGTGATTTTTTCGCTGAGTCGTTTGGTGATCCATGAGAAGAAGTTTTCGGTGATGAAGACGAGGAAGATTCTTCGCTCGTTGATTTGCCATTCCTCGGTGATCCAACGATCTGAAACTGTTGCTTCAATTGTGGAGAATCGTTTTGGGATGAGGAACCGCTCGAAGGTGGACTCCCGTTCCATGTCTTCTTCGCGGGAACTGGATTAGCCTCGCCGTCACCGGAACCGCGAGCGTGACGTAATTTCCGGGGTGGTACAGGTGGCGGAGCGGAAGGCAATTCCGGGGGGATTTTTTTCTCGGATTTAGGAACGGCCTCGGGAGGCGATTTGAGCTCGGCGCTGACGACTTCTGGTCGGAGCGCGCCTCGACATCTGACGAGCAATTTAATTACTACGTGCGATTCCTTGAGACGTCTGACACAGTCTAGACGGCTCATGTGGGTCACTGGAACTCCGTCGATCGACAGCACCTGTGGAATATGGGCAAATATTTATTGACCTCTGACAACCCTGATAACGGATCTCCTTAACTCTAATGGAAAACATTGATACTTAGAAGGTAACAAAAAACGTGATTTTATTTATAAATATTTATTTATTAATAAAAATCAATAATATTAGGTTAAAATTTGTCCAGATTTTCCTTTTAATGTTTAAAAGAAACTCCCAAAAGGATTTTTAACAATTAGAGATAGTTATCGAAATATTGAATTTCTCAAGATTTTTTTTCGAGTTTTCGAGCCGTTTCGAGTATATTTACGGTGCTTGCCAAGGCTGATCGATTCGAGAAGCCTTTTCCGATTTTACTTTGCTTTGGCGTTGTTTGGGTTTGTATGGGTGAGTATAGGTTTGTTTGGGTTTGTTTCGTTTGGTTTTTTTTTTTGGAATGGTTTGGGTTTGTTCGTTTTTATTTGATATCGCGTTCGGCTTGAATTTGGTTCGGGTCTGTTTGGGTTTGATTTGGATTTGTTCGTTTTAGTTTAGTATTTGAGACTTTGTGTTTTGTTTGGGTTTGCTAAAATTAGCTACGATCGTTAAGCTAGGTAAATCCGATTTTGTCATCGAATTTGTAGATCAATGGAAAAAATAATCGAAACGTGGATGGAGAAAAAAATTAAACTGACCTCATCTCCTTCACCAATGGCGCCCCAAGAGCACTTGGCTCTACTCGCCGGGCTCTGCTCGGCGCAACTCTGTACGAAAAGTCTTTTGACTTTTTCGGCATTTTTGGCTCCCCCCTCAAATTTCAGACCGAAGCCAAGAGGCTCTCCCGGAAGTCTGAAGACTTCGACTTCCTCCTCTGGATGTACGTCGGAATTGAGGCAAACGGGAATTCCGTTTGTCGTATCGATTCGAGAGTCATTCTTCTCCGACGTACCGATCGACAATACGGTTATGAAATTGTCAACGGCCGTTCTTTCCTGGTTATTCCCAACGCTGACGACCGTCACGAATTCGGACTCGTTTTTTCCAATCTCCTGCTTGTACTTGCACATCGCAGCTGAAGCCATTTCTCGCGCCGCGTCCTCAATCCAAACTGGCATTCATCACTCCAGGATACCCTACGGTTTTCTCCAGCCTCCAGTCGAGATCCTCCTCCAGCCTCCCTGAAATCGAGGACGCGCAAACTTCACTAACGTTTTTTCATGACTTTTGACGCATCCGACCGATTTCACGCGCCTTGGTGAGATCGATGGGATAACGAGTAAAAAAACAAGCGCTCAAGGATGTTCTCGCGCCATAATCACAATAGTATACACAAAATAATGGCTAAATAATCAGATACGAGTTTTCGAAAATGATTCTTTGAAAAATTACGTGAATTTTTCTTGAGGTTTATATTGGGTATAGGGTATGAAAAATTTAAAAAGGTTTCACCGTTTGGTAATCGAGATCAACGGTGGTAGAAATCGCAACTCTGATATGAGGTCTTATAGGACCAAACTCTTTTTATTCTGTCACTGCGTGAAAATTTCCTTGGGAAAATTTCCAGGATTCCAGAATTTTCAGAATTTCTAGAGATTCAGAATTTCCAGAATTCCACAATTGCCAGAAACCTGGAATTTTCAGAATTTCTAGAGTTACAGAATTTCCAGAATTCCACAATTGCCAGAAACCTAGAAGTTTTCAGAATTTCTAGAAAACCTAGAAGTTTTCAGAATTTCTAGAGTTCCAGAATTTCTAGAGTTCCAGAATTTCCAGAATTCCACAATTTCCAGAAACCTAGAATTTTCAGAATTTCTAGAGTTCCAGAATTTCCAGAATTCCACAATTGCCAGAAACCTAGAATTTTCAGAATTTCTGGAGTTCCAGAATTTCCAGAATTCCACAATTGCCAGAAACCTAGAATTTTCAACATTTCTAGAGTTCCAGAATTTTCAGAATTCCCAGAATTCCAGATTTGAGAATTTCTCGGATTCCAGAATTCCAGAAACCCGAAAATTCCAGATTTGAGAATTTCTCGGATTCCAGAGTTCCAGAATATCCGGAGTTCTAAAATTTCCAGAATTTCAGAATTCCAGAATTACAAAGCAGACTATACAAAAAAAAAAATACACTTGTCATTGCAATGCAATATTGACGAGTGAGAAACAGAAGACGGGAATTTAATTGTTTTTTTTACTTTCGATTCTTAGAAATGGAATATTAGAAGCAACATTTTCAACACCTGCTCTTCTTCGCTTTTCCCCGAGACCAAAAAGACGCTGAAACAGCTCGGGACATTTGCAGCTTAAAAAAGGTTGTCGAAAATGCGAAAAGCCGTTTTCAAAAATATTGCTTTTGCTTCCTGGATATTCCATGTTTCCAAGCCTCGAAAGTAATTTAAAAAAAAATGAAATTCCTCTCACAGACCGTTTAGCACAGTTTCGTAGACTAGAAAGAGCTCTATCGACTGAATATCGTACACTCTATCAAACAGCAAAAAAAAACGAAGAAAAAATCGTTGTAAAACAAAAAAAAATATATAAACGCTACGAACTTATTCCCCACTCTAATACACGTCGAGAACAGAATTGGTCCGAACGCCAGAGGCGATAAGTGATTAGAAACTGTCGCGAATCGTTTTCTTCCTCCGTCAAAGTGACATATTCTCAATCACTCGTATCTCGAGATTTACAGGAATCTGGCAAACTGAAAAACTTCCGCTCGGCTCATTTGGCCAGTTTTTTTTTCTTTCTCTTCATTTTTTTTTTCTTATTTTTTTTTGCTGGTCCGTTGAAAATTTAGCGTCATTCGAACGATTATAATCGGAAGAAAAAGCTGCGAGTATAAATTACGCCGGGTATAAATTGCAAAGGAACTTTCGACTCGTCAGACTAGGAAGAGAGAGCCGGAGATTTTCGCTCGTCGGGGTTCGATTAAACGAGAATTTCATTTGATCAACGTACGTACATGCACCGATCATCGGACTCTGTGAAAGTATCATATATTTTCTTTTCTTTTTTTTATTGATTTTTATTATTATTATTTTTTTAATTTATTTTTTTTCATTTTTTTTTTCATTTTATTTTCTCCTTGCAGAAGCTTCTTCCCAAGAACGTTTCCGGTGACCGTTCTCGACTCGTTCAACGTGAGAAGTAGAAAGTACAGAGATTGACCCGTTCGGGACATAAAAGGGGCCAGGAGGGTCACTGTCAAGACATCGATTCGATACAAACTCACGGGAGAGATAATTCGAGACGTGCCACGTCTGGCTTCCCGAGAAAACAACGAGAAGCACCTACGGGGACTCGTCAACGTCGATAATCGAACGCGTTTCCAGTTTTCGCTTTTCGAGGTCTCGGCCAAACAAGAATATACATATATTCATTCTCTGACTCGCTCTCCTCGATAACATGATTTTCGAACGCTTCGAATACGATTCCGAACGCAATTCGTATCGTCGAGGTTAAAAGATCGATTTTAGAAAATATCATAAATTTATCGATTTTTTTATAGGGACTCTATCGACGAAACGAAAGTTCAACTTTGACCTTACTTTTTTTTTACGTATCATTGAGTATTACTTTGCCATTTTTTTTTTACAAGATCGTCGACAAAAAATCTGGCAAACTTTAAAAATTTTTGAACAAAAAATAGAATTTGGCGAACTTTCGAAGTTCTTGAAGAAAAAAAGATAACCTGGAAACCTTTGCAAATTGTTGAAAAAAAGAATAAAACTTGAACATCTTTGAAATACTTTGAAATGAAAAAAAAAAACAAAAAACTGGAAACCTTTTTAAATTATGGATAAAAAAGAAAAACTTAGAAACCTTTGAAAACTATTGATAAAAAAAAGCTCGTAGGGCTTTTGAAATTATTGAAAAATAAAATAAAACTTGGAAGTCTTCTAAAATTATCAAAAAAAAAACAAAACCTGGAAACCTTCGAAAGTTATTGAACAAAAAATAATACAACTTGAAAACCATTGAAACATATTGGGGCAAAAAATCTGGTAACCTTTGGAATACCTTTAAAAAAAAACCCTGGAAACCTTTCAAAAGTATTGACGAAAAAATAAAACCCGAAAACCTGTCAAAGGTATTGAAAAGAAAAAAATTTGTAAATCTTTCAAAATGACATTCAAAACTAAAAAAAAAAAAGAAACTAATCGATAGTGTCCCATCCCAAGTAAGCTTCGTACAAACGAACCCGATAAATTTCTCGAAGCCCACGCGTTTATCCCATCGCGTAATTTTCCACGCAAATCCGAGGCTGACATTATTCAAGCTGGAGAAAACGCGTAGGATTGGAAATGAAAAAATCCAATGAAACATGCACCTAGAGAAAAGATTGATCGGAGGAAAAATGTGTACGTAGTCGTCGGAATGTCATATCTCGCGCGCCCATTATTTTCCTATATAAATTGACTATATACTCTCGTATTTGTACGGAGATTAATCGTCCGTCCGTACGAACGTGGAACGAAATTCCACTGATAGGTTTGGCGGCCCCTCGCGGATCTCACGGGCGAGAAGCGAAAAAAAATTTTTTTTTAATTAAAAAAAAGGAAACGACATTTTTTTTAATTAAAAAAAAGGAAAAAAAATTTTTTTTTTAAAAAGGAACAACATTTTTTTAAATTAAAAAAAAGGAAAAAAAAATTTTTCTTTCTTTCTTTAAAAAGAAAAAAAAATTTTTTTCTTTAAATAGAAACAAAATTTTTTTTTAAATAAAAAAAAGGAACAACATTTTTTTTTTAATCAAAAAAGGAACAAAATTTTTTTTTTATCAAAAAAAGGAACACAATTTTTTTTTAAATAAAAAAAAGGAACAAATTTTTTTTTTTTTATAAAAAAAAGGAAAGAAAAATTTCGTCCTGAAAGAGGCGAGGAGATGATTGTTGATCGAGAGGAAAGAAGACGCAGAATACGAGAGAGAGGAACGATCGTACAAGTGCGCGAGCTCGCGTGTAACGGAATTCATAGCCCCGGGAAAGGGCAGAGGGGGAGGGGGAAAAGAGCGCCACATTCTCGATGCGAAACTCTCTCTCGAGACGAGAACACGGTTCTTCGTCTCCTGTCGGGCGAACCGGTGTCCGTGAGGCACCGATCTTAACTTCGAACCAATCTCCGTGACCGAATAATCCAATGAAAATATCAACATTATTCACGAAGAAAATAAAAAAAATCGATCGTCCTTCTTTGGATGCTTCGAAACGAATTTTCAAACTTTCGGAAATTTAGGAGAATATTCCAACTTTTTTTTGTTTGGGTTTGTTTGGGATCTTCCTTCTTTTGATGCTTCGAAACGAATTTTCAAATTTTCGGAAATTTAGGAGAATATTCCAACTTTTCTTTGTTTGGGTTTGTTTGGGTTTGTTAGGGATCTTTAAAAATACTTTAATTGATTATAATAAGGTTATTTAAAAACTAATGACAAAAAGACGATTTCAAGTGAATTTATGATTTTATTAATTGAATTTTATAACATATACTTTTTTTTTAATTTGAAACAGATATAAAATCACTGTTGAAACTTCAATCAAGCACACCCTGATATCCCACCTTGGAAGACAAATTTCCTCGATGTGTACCAATAAAATCTTGCGAATGAAAATATTGTTCAAATTTTGTCTGTAACGATGCTTTTTCCTCCAGGGGAGCATGATTCATCATCATTTCAAAAACAACAATTGAAGTTTCAAAAACAAAAATAGAAGTTTCAAAAACAAACATTGAAGTTTTTAAAACAAAAGCAGAAGTTACAAAAACAAAAATTGCAGTTTCAAAAACAAACATTGAAGTTTTTAAAACAAACATTGAAGTTTTTAAAACAAAAATCGAAATTTCAAAAACAAACATTGAAGTTTTTGAAACAAAAATTGAAATTTCAAAAACAAAAATTGAAGTTTCAAAAACAAAAATTGAAGTTTCAAAAACAAAAATTGAAGTTCCAAAAACAAACATGTAGTTTTTAAAACAAAAATTGAAGTTTCAAAAACAAACATGTAGTTTTTAAAACAAAAATTGAAATTTCAAAAACAAGAATTGAAGTTTCGCAAGCAATTGCGTTTGGGTTTGTTTGGGTTGAAAATTTAGGACGGAGACGATGGTCGTTGCGTCAAAGCGATCAACGAACTCAGTAATGCAGGTACGTTGAAAAAGGATCGCAGTACTCCTTACGAAACTCGTGTAACGGTTATTGGCACTGACCACGATCCGACTAAGGAAGCGAATCCCCATATACGCAACGAAGAAATTGCACAAAAATGAAAAATAAATTAAAAAAAAAAATAACATCAGAAAAAAATCAAAAACCGATCGTTTCCAAATCGATTTTCTCCGATATGGCAAAAGGAGGGTTCCGATATATCGAAAGAGTGCAAGTGGAGCACAATTATTTCGTACAAACGTTCGTAGGAAATCGACCGTGCGAAAAATTACGAAATTCCTTCGGGGCGTTCGACGAGAACGACGCGGACGTCTGTGGGTGTGTTTGTGTTCAATAATAATTCACGAATAATGTCAAAGACGGCAAGCGATTTGGAGTGCCTTGATTAATTAACCAGATATTTAATTAACCGGATTATCGTCCTTGCAATTATGTCCGATATCGCTAATTAATTGATTTTTCTCGTGTCTTAATTGCCCATATTTTTCACGATGAATTTCATCGATGTTTCCTCCCACTTACTCATTTTTCTTTTACCTCGTTATTTCTATTGAATTTTATTATTTTTTCGTTAATTATTTTACGAAATAACAATAATAATAAGAACAATAAAGTACAAAAATTACAAGTACAAAAAAGAAATAAATAACAATAATAATAAGAACAATAAAGTACAAAAATTAAAATAATAATTTCGTAACGACAACAACAACAACAACAACAATTACAACAACAATAATTATTATTATTCTCATGACGTAGAAAAATTAAAAAATAATTTCGTAACGGCAACAACAACACAACAATAATAATAATAATTCTACGAAGCACCATTCTAAAAAATTCTACAGGATGTTTAAAAATCCCTAAATTCCTTTACGAATTTGGGGACACTTTTCAATATCCATTCAGTAATACCTTAAATGAAAGAGCACAAAATCACGAGAGACAAATGTTTTTAGAGATGACGAAGCAAACATCGTTGCTTTTTTGCTTTTTGCTCGAATTCTTGAAATCCCCCCCCCCCTCCCTCCCACTTTTAACTTGAAAATAATTTTTTTTTTCGATCGTCATTACTTTGTCACTGAAAGTTTCACCGGTAGTATGTTCGCGCGCGAAGCTTTCTCCCTGAGGAAGCGAAATTGCGGAAATTGCGATTTGGATTAACGTCGAGTTTTATACACGAGATCGATCGAGACTTTTCGTTATCGCGGGAAAAATATTGCGCAAGAATGCGCTCTGGCACGAATTTAGTATCGCGAGTTGTATATAGCTAAGTAAAAAGATACGTTCCGCGCGTCTGACGAGCTTGTGGATTCCAGGCCATACGGAGCGTAAACTTCGAATGAGAAGCCCTGGATGTGGATCTCGTATAGTTTAACGCGGCGTGCTCTCGATATGGATATCTACATATACGCTCGTACGAGAAGAAAAAAAAAAAGCCCATCTATGCACATTTTCAAACGTAATTAAACGTAACCACGGTTCGCTAAGACCATTATATTAATTGTCGATCTTAATTAAAGATACGTAACATTGCCTCGTCAATATTAGAAAATTCACTCTATTCTTATTTACTCTTCGCATTTTTTCGCAAAGATAATATTGAGCTTAAGATAATACGTGCATGAACTTCCTCTTTAGAATGAAAATTTGCTTTCTATGTATACTGTAATATAGCAATATTTATTTTTTATTTTTATATTTTAATTCAATTTTTATTATTTAAATTTAAATTTAATACTTAATTTAAATTTGATTCAATTTGAGTATTTTTATTATTATTATTTGTATTATTAAATTTAATTCAATTTAAATGTATTATTTGAATTTATATTAAATACTGTCGTATTTAATTCAAAATCAAATCAAATCGTTAAATCAATGCATGTAACATACAATATTTGGAAAATACGTGCAGATCGATTTTTGGAAAGGAAATATTAATAATTTGCGATTAAATGTAATGTAAAAATAATCATTTACTCATAAGCATATTTTTCAAATTTCAGTAATGGAAACAAACTTATATTTTATAAACAAATAAATGATTTTTATTACAGCCGTGTAAATAAAATTCTATAAAAAAAAATTTAATTGCGAAATATCGCAAATCGATTTAAAAAACAACATATTTCACGAAGGAGATTCTCAATCGTGGTAATTTACCAAAAAAAGACTTTCAAAAGAGAGATTTAAAGAAATACGTTGTGAATCAACAGATATTTCAAATAATGGTGAAATTTTCATGAAAGCAAGGATTTTTCAGTCAGCGCTGAAGTGCGAATATACGTGAACGTAATACACCCGGCAAATGCGATATCCGTTCCATTTTCAGGTCCCATTGTTGACGGAGGAAGCGTTTACGTGTATGGCATGGTACAAGAGCATACATGCAGAATGATAGATCTCCATCTTCGTAATACGTAATGGAGCAGGCTCTCGAGAGATTTCAATATTTTCTCAGCTCACGAATGATACAATTGTACAGAAGCAGTACCATGAACAAAAAAAAAAAAAGTGCTATTCTTGCGCAATGTTTCTACAGCAGGAGTCAAGCTCCGATGATTTTTGACGTAGTTCATTTTTCGTTCCGACTACGCTTTGGTCCAAATGACCAAATGAAAAAAAAAAAGAAAAACAAAACTACGAAGAAAACGTTCTCATTAGGAGGAATTAGCGTTAATAACTTCCGGCTATATTGACGGTAGCAGTGATCATTCAAATGTCCGCCAAAAAATCACCCCCCCCCCCCCTGCGGACCAGCTCAAATTTTGCACATACTTATTCTTTTAATATTCCATAAAAAAAACCCCAAAGCGATTTTTGAATTCTAATTTCGAAAGTTATTTAACTTATTGCGCTTTTCCTTAAGCAAACCCAAACGAGTCGAAATGTATCCAGACAAACCCAAACAAATCACGATTTTAACTGAAATTTATTTATATTATTTTATCATTTATATAATATTCAATGTGAAGAAAAAGATATTCGTTTTGACATTACAACCCCCTTAATTACAAGGTTCAAACTACCCTCGAAGCCAATATGCCAACATCGCGCCAATCAAAGACGCAATAGTCGTCCGAATTCCACACGGGACCAAACCGAGCTATTTTCTCATACCCACTATTTTTAATCGAAATCAATTGTTTTGTAAAAAAAAAAAAAATAAACACGATTATCGTGATTTTACGAAAACACGATTATCGTGATTTTACAAAAACACGATTATTGTGATTTTACAAAAACACGATTATCGTGATTTTACAAAAACACGATTATCGTGATTTTACAAAAACACGATTATCGTGATTTTACAAAAACACGATTATTGTGATTTTACAAAAACCACGATTATTGTGATTTCACAAAAAACCACGATTATCGTGATTGTACAAAAAACCACGGTTATAGTGATTTTACAAAAAACCACAATTATCGTGATTTTACAACAAAACCACGATTACGTATCGTGATTTTACAAAAAACCACGATTACGTATCGTGATTTTACAAAAAACCACGATTACGTATCGTGATTTTACAAAAAACCTATCGTGATTTTACAAAAATACGATTACCGTGATTTTACAAAAATACGATTACCGTAATTTTACAAAAATACGATTACCGTGATTTTACAAAAATACGATTACCGTGATTTTACAAAAACAAGATAACCGTGATTTTAAAAAAAACACGTTTATCGTGATTAAAAAAACAGGATTTCCGTGTTTGAAAAAACACGATTATCGTGATTAAAAAAACAGGATTTTCGTGTTTGAAAAAACACGATTATCGTGATTTAAAAACAACACGCTTATCGTGATTACAAAAAAAAGATTCTAGTGATTTAAAAAAAAACACGATTATAGTAATTAAAAAAAAACACGATTATAGTAATTAAAAAAAAACACGATTATAGTGATTTTACAAGAAAAAAAAAACACGATTATTCTGATAAAAAAAAACACGATTATCGTTATCACCGCTCGGAGAACAGCTGATAATTCCGTTACCTCCGATCGAGTTAGCCCGAATCGGCCCGTATACTCGTACAAGTGGCTTCCCGACGAGTTCGAACTTTCTCGCTATTACGAATAATTGCGGGAGTCAGCGAGAGCGCACAGACACGGAGGCGTGTACGGGCGCAAAAGTGTGTACGCGTCGCGTGTACGTAACCGTGGAAAATCGGTGAACACTGTTATATGAAAATGCACGGTGCGAGCACCCCGTCCATGATTTTCTGCAGGCTGACAGTTAGCGAGTGTGGAATATTAACCGCGGTCACGAGGCCAAGAATTTGCGGCTCGTAAAAGCCAGAAAATTTCAGCCTCCGAAGAATACAATGTAATAAAATAAAATAAAAATTCAAATAACTGAAGTTAACTCGGAAATCGTGCGAAGCTTTTATCTTTCGTGACGTCACGAAGAAGATTAAGCTTTGAGGTTATAACCGGATAGATATCGAAAAAAATCTCACAAATTCATTTTTCAAATTTTCAGCACGATAGTTGTTAAAAGAATGATTTTGAAAAATCGTCACTAAATAATTTAAGGGTTCGTTTTGTTTTAATATTTTGAAAAACGTTAAAAATCTCAACAGTTTAATATTAAGTTCAAAATAGTTCAAAATGAAACTTATAGTTTAATTTTATAGTTAAAAAATGTAATATTTTGAAAATGTTAAAGTATTTTAATAGTTTTATTATTTCGAAAAATTGTCACTAAATAATTTAATATAATTTAGTGAATTCGTGGAGCTTCCAGATATATGGACAGTTAAAAAAAAAAAGGATTTAACCTAATGGCAGAGAATTCAGAAAATATCATATAATTAAGATTTAGGATAAAGCGATCGATGAGTCCAAGTTTCGGACAAACAGTTAAATGATATATCGAAAAATTTGTTCGAACGATGACTCGATCAGCGATCACTGGGAACCTCACTGTACATTGAGTTTTCGAATAATTATCGATAACAATAAGACCATCCGAGCTTATCAATTAAATTCAAAAATTGATGAACCGTTTTGTTCGCAATTTGAAAAAAAAAAATGTACAGTTACTGACCGAACTTGAAGCAGACACAGATATCGTCGAACTTGGCTTGAAATATTATTGAGTGTGAAAAATAAACGTTATCAAGTATGATTAAATAATTGATTATTAAATAGGCTACGACACGATTTAGACTCGTGAGTCAACGTTACTTCACATATTGGACTAAGTTTTCGTTGATTATTGAAATACGTTGGAAAATCAAAAGCCAGTCGCTCGAAATCGCGTTAATATATTTTCATATATATATATATATATATATATATATATTTTTTTTTTTCTTTAAATAATTTTGTTTTTTGATTTATTTTTAATGTTTATTCCAGCTGAATAGTTTTTCCACGCGCGGAGAAGAAACGAGCTTTTTTGGTCTCGACAACAAACCCGGAAACGTCTGTCTCCTCGCGCGAGAGACCCAACAACCAAATGACGTCTGGAGCACCTCTCGCGAAGCCTTAGACGAATGATACACGTAAAAGGATAAAAGGCACAGGTACCCGCCTCCCCCCTTGGTCGCCTATCACGATAGAGAGCCAAGCCGCATTCCGTGCAGTTCTGTTGTGCAAGCTTACTTTTAAAGAGGCGTAAATACACGTGATACTGTACGATACAACAAATCCGGTGAAACACCTTTCGGGGAAACGTTCCTTCGTGACAGAATCAAACGAAATCGATTTTGAAAAGTTCAGTATTTTGGAACGGTCGATGGAAGATTCGAAGCTTGGAATGGAAAAGGTTGGATTGGGTGGATCCGTTAGGTGAGAAAATGACCAAGCGTTGAGATGGTACATGTATGAACTTTCTCATGAAAATAAAAATTGATTTTTTTCATTTAATTTGTTGGGTTTGCAAATTGTTTGGGTTTGTTTGTTAACCCAAACAAACCCAAACAATTCAGAATTACGTTCGCGAAAATTCAGGATACCTTAACGAGGTAATACGACAGTAATTAATTTATTAAATCAATGCATTTAAGATGTTTTTTTTTTTAGTTGAGATAATCGCGTTTTTTTTATTGATCGTGGCGTTTGACAATTTGGAAAAAAAACATCGATTTTTTCAAAATGTGTAAATGGTCTTCCTGCCTTCCCCTGTAGGGAAATATTAATAGTTTGCGATTATATACAAACTATGCAAAAAGCGAAAAATTTCAACAACATCGAGGCTTCAAATGTTTCGGCTGTCTCCCTCGCAGTCACGTGTAACGAGGTACATTTTTTATTTGCCCTTAAGGGGTTCAAAGTGATTTCTGTTTACGCAATATCGATTCTTATTGAGAGGTTAGGCCAATGGGAAAATGTTCCGAAATTCTGGCTTTCGAATGCTCGATGCTTTGATTTTCAAGTTTTTCAGATTATCTTTAGAAAATCTTAAAAATGAAATTTGAAAATCTTAAATTGAAAATCACTCACCCGGATTAAAAATCCCATTGCAATCCCGATAAAGAAATGTTTTCGTTTTTCCTCGATGTCTCATAACGTTGAATTTTGCATCGTCGATACGTAACGAAAAAATCTTCAAATCTCCTCAATTTTATTCACAAGTTACACCAATTTACAGCTCACCATCATATACCACAAATTTACTCAATTTAAAAATCTCTCAAATTTTATTTCGTATTTTCATCAGATTCGATTCAGTAGACTTCTAATCGGTTAAAAAAAAAAAACTTTTTGAAAAATCGTTGTAACAAAAAGATGAAAAATAAAAAAAAAATCGTTTATCGTTGTAATCAAAACGATGCAAACTTCAGGTGTCATCGAAGTAATGTTTTTTTTTCTTTCAATTTAACGATTCGATCATAAAAAAAAAAACAGGAAAACAACAACTTCACGAAATCGTCGCGAACCGAAACGGAGTGTTTAATTATGAGTTGCAAAATTTTTCGACGGCTTTCGAGGGGGCTTGCGATGCTAAGAGGAGGAAGCGGGGAGGAGTTTTACCTTCGCGGAGCATTAAATTTCACGTACGGAATACAACACGTAGAAACGAGGGAAGGCAGCGAATCGGATACTCGTGAGACACGAGAGGAGACTTGGAGATTGCACACGCGAGAAAAATCGGCGACAGGTAAGGTGAAAAAAAAAGGAAAACTGTAATTTGAGAACTCGTTTTGAGAATCTCGGGCCTCTGTCGAAACTCCTAAAAACTGTGACCTGAGACCTCGTGACAACGAAAAAAACCAAAAAAGATGAAAAAATTGTAAAATAATTTTTTTTTAATATCTTTAATAATAAAATAATAAATTTAATTGAATTTTTAAACAAATTTAATTAAAATTCAATTAGGTTTCATAATAAAATTTTTAATAAAAATTCAATTAAGTTTCATAATAAAATTTCTAATTAAAATTCTAATAAATAATAAAATTTCTAATTAAAATTCAATAAAAATTCATAATGAAATGTTTAATTCAAATTTAATTAAATTTGTATAACAAAATAATATGTTAAATTCCGCCGCGACGATAATAGATGAAAGTGACAACGCGACCGTTGATCACTGACGATCAATGATAATCGTGAATCTTTAGCTTTCAACAAATCGGAGCGCCCGTATCGGATCTCCCTTACGGAACTCTCGTCGCCGGGTTGTCAGCGATGAAGACGCTACGAAACGTAGAAAAAAATGAAGTCTCGACGCAGTTATCTCACCCGGATAAAAATCTCGAGGAATTGTTCGCACAGCGGTGTATTGTAAAACGTCAAATGTTTCGCACTTTGTTTTTTTTTTTGCTAACTCACCGAAGATTACGAATTGAAAATACGTACCGTTGAATTTTCGACGAATTTTATCGTCAACTAACGTAAGTAAATATGCGCACGATTTATTACACAATTATTCCGCTTGTTAAAAATTCCTAAGCGTTTTTCTTCTTTCGCCGCAATCGGATATCGTTGCACTCGAAAAAAACAAACAATAAATCACCGTTTTAACGATCTATCGTCGAATCTTGAGGAAAAAAGAGACGGAGATAGAAAAAGATAAATTACAAGGGTTTGCGCGAAAGAAACATGAAACACTGGACGAAGAGACGTGCAGTCGAGAGAACGGGCGTCGTTGGACTGACGCGAGCCTTCTCGAGCCGGTAGGCCTCGACTTTCTTCCGTGCTCTCTACCGATATTATGTACAATATATATATACGCATGCATACATATATACATATATATGGGAGCCAGTCCCTAATTTATATATAGTGGTTATATATATATATATATATTTGTAAAGCGGTCGATGAGGGGACTTTTTTTAGATCATAACGACTTTTGTCGGGACAGTTGGTGGATGTCAGGACAGTCCTGACAATTTTTTCTTAAATCTGTATATTGTCGGGACATGTCTTGGCAACTACTACCTGGTAGGAAGGCTTCTTTTGGTCACAGA
>JAPYZJ010007889.1:0-12572 GCA_030522765.1 Ophioninae sp. B BG-2022a
TGTTCTCATATGCATATATATATATATATATATATATATATATATGTACATCGATGGCTCTTAAGGGGCAGCAGAGACCAGCGCGTGTTCATTCGACCCTTAAAATCGTAAGTGTGTCACAGACCATTAGAGCAATTAACAGGCGGCGAGATCTTAAGATCCACGAGATCAGCGTACTCTGAGAATAATTACTATATATAGTACGCCACCCACGTATGGGCCGTTCCGAGCCCATTTTGCGAATCACCTGAAAACGAAAGAAAAAAAAAACAAAAACATTCCTACTTTTTGATAAATGATTAAGTAATTTTTAATTTTCGATTAATATTATTAAAAAATAGATAAATTTAATGATCCAGTAATGAAATAAAAATTGTTTTTCTCACAATTCAAAATTAATACCTCAAGTTCAAATAATCAAAAAAAGCATTCCCACTTTTTGGTAAATAATAAAGTAATTATTTATCGGAATTATAGTGATTGATAAATATTTACTTCATGAATCATTGAACAAAACCCTTTTAATTAACTTTACTTAATGACTGAAATCGATTTTTTTTTCAATTTTAAAAAATGTAAAAAACTTTTTAACTTCATTAAAAACTTTTTTCAATTTAAAAAAATACAAAAAAATTCTTTTCAATTCTAGAAAAAATAAAATATAGTCAGAAATCGTAGCGATAAAAAAAAAGTTTCATCCCCAGTCGATTCGTGCTGGAAGGGTTCGTACATTTTTTTCCTTCTCCCTCCCCCTCGACCCTCTTCGATCGTGAAACAGTGAGACATCTTTGCCGTGTCCATCGTGACACCCAAGACATCGAAGCCATCGAAGGATTGATAAGAAAAATTACGAAGTCTCAGATGTCAACCCGTGGCATAATTGATATTCAATTAGCGTGAAAAGGCTCGTGGACACGCGCGAGTTATCGCGATCTTCCACCGGGCCAAAAGACGCTGATACTTTTCGTCACCGAGTTCCTCGGGAAAAGATCCTCAGGCTCCTCTTCCACCCCTCTTTTATGATCGCAATCACGACTCGTCTCGAAACTCAAAAATTTTTTTTCGTTTTAATTTTTTTTAAATTTTTTATTTTCTCACTTGCGCGATCTTCAGTGTCCTCCGGCATTGAAATTCCTCACTCGCGTGCACGTTGAAATACTTCTTCGATTTTTTTTACTTTTCGCTCGATTTTTTGTTTAAAAAAAATTTTTTTTCATTTTTTTATTATTTTTTTATTTTTTTACGTCGCGTCTTTTCTCCGGAAAGAGAAACAGTTGGACAATGGCACGAGCTTCGAATTCTTCTATACACGCACTCGTATATATTTCGTGCGGTTTATCATTATTGCTCGAGTCCGGCTCCTTTCTTTCCACTTTTCTCGGGTCATCTTCCATGACGAGACAATGCCAGGGGAAAAGAAAGAAAAAAGAAAGTTCCAGTATTACCTGCAAAGTTTCCAATCGACTGAAAGTCTATAAAAAATATATATAAATTCGATGTACAGGGTGACCCGAAAATAATTATTTCGTTTTATGAATATACTTCATAAAAAAATTCTTATTAAAATAAGTATATCCTTTTTTTATAGCTTGATTTTCTATGAGATGAAAAATCGATATTTCGAAAAAAAAACAATTTCCGAATTTTCGAAAATATAGAAATTAGCAATGGGTCAAACTTTTTTTAAATTTTTTATTTGGGGTTAGAAGCGGGTTTTTTTTTGTATTTTTTGAAAATTTCGTCGATTCTATATAGCTCGAAGGTTCGCCAAAAATTTATTTGGTCGCACGAAATGAAAGGGTACTCCAGGGACCTTTTGGCTTTTCGATAGGATTCTGTGTATATAGATATACCGGCAATAGGTCGTTTTCGAAAAAACATCGGGCAGCAGGTGTCATAAAGCAATCGACCCCTGCAATTACGTTTCGTCCACAGTCTCCCTCGACGACCTGCCGCGACATTTGGTACTTTTTTAGCCTCCTTTGTTAGCCCAATATTTTCGAGTTTTTTCCGTTTCGTCGATCAACTTTTTTGGAAGATTTTTCGACGGTGAAAAAACAAAAATGGATAAATACATATTTTTCTTAGTAAATAAAAAAGTCACTATATGTTTTTAAACGAATTTTTTATTGAAATATTTATATTTAAATATATCTATATTAATTATAAATATTTCTAGGAAATGGACGAAGGAACATTTTTTCGAAATATACATTCAAATACAAATTTCCATTTCCAGGAATTTTTCTTTTCATTTATTTCCTATAAATAACCAATTTTTTGTAAGATTTTTTGTACGGTGAAAAAAGACGAATAAATAAATAAATATTATTCGTTATAAATGAAAAGTAACGTTATTTTTTTAAAACTAATTTCGTGAATAAAAAAAAGAACAGCATTAAAAATATTCTTGAATTTTGGAAAAAGTCTTTGTTCCGGATTTATAGAAAAGGCACAAGTGGTCGGTTTACCACATCCGGGTGGGCCCAATAATCGTACATCCGTATACCCGGACTGTCTTCAAAGAAGCGTCCGCAGCGGACCTGCAAATTAACATCCACACAATTTGACATGCTCTCAGTTGGGAAGGATCCGGTTGGTTTCGGCTGACCACGTTTTCGGTTTTCCGGTATTTCAGCAGCGTCATGAACTCGGCACTATCCCTACCCTGCTTTCTTCTTCCTCACCCATTCCTTCTTTCTTGCCGATGAAGAAAAAACAAAAACGAAAGGAAACAATAAATCGATAAATTCTTGAGGGGAAAAACTTCGATTCACCACCGCCAAAGGATTTTCACGCTTGGTGATCTTCTTCAATCTTCTCCACCTTAAGGGCATTAAATCTCCGAAAAAACAAACGAATTTTGATTTAAAAAATCTTCGTTTTATCAAAACATTTTTCTCGATTTTTGATTTGTTATTTTTTTAGATTTAGATAAATTTAGGTTGTATATTTTTATTTTTTACTTAGATAAATTTAGATTTTAGATATTTGATTTTATTTTTATTTAGATAAATTACGATTTCCGTTTTTTTAAATAATTTTTGGAATTCAGATAAATTTAGATGTAAGATAAAAGTCTAAAATATATTTCAAGATAAAAATATTTTATCCTTTAAAATAATTTGTTGGTAAATAATTTGATTTTTTTTATTTCAAAAATTCTGGAAATTTTTTGCTTTCGCTCGTTATCACGTGTTCACACCTACTAAATAATTTACCGAAAAATTGCGAACCAATTAAAGTACAAAAATTCGATAAAAACCTACAATATTCCAAACTTTCCAGAATTTTGGCGATTTTTTGAAAAGTTAATCCAGCGCAAAACGAAAAAAAAATAATTTTCAAAATTTCTAAAAATAATCTCCATCAGGATTGTCAGGTGAAATCGTTTTTAAATGTTACATATTCCAGTCCAGTGTCGCCCGAGCGATGGGAGATAATCTTTTCGTGCAGCTGCCGCGGAAAATGGAAAATCGTGTCACGTCCAATGGAGCAGGACTCGAGTGACGCGAACGTGAGAGATGGTTAGGTCGGATAGGAGGACATCGAGGTTGGTCCTGCGGATAAATAAATCGAACGAGCTGATAGACAAAAGGGCTTGACCGAAAGGGCCTTTCGAGGACGAAGGGTTTTCGAAGGGCCCTTTTTTCGTAATTTTTTAATTCTTTAAAATTTCGTCTTTGCAGGACACTTTTATCGACGTTAGTCGTTGAAGGGCGAGGAGGACCCAAAGGGCCCTTCGAGGGCAAAGGGTTTTCGAAGGGCCCTTTTTTCGTAACTTTTTTTATTTTTCAAAAGTCCGGATCCGCAGGACACTTTTATCGACGTTAGTCGTTGAAGGGCGAAGAGGACGTGTGGTCCGAGAGTCCTGAATTCGAGGATTTTTATCTCCTGGGACCTAGGGGGGCCCAGCGAGCCCTTTTCCCTTCCCTTACCAATCTCCCTGCCCTTTTTCATTTCTTCGTTCAATTCTCCGGACGGTAAGTTGGCTTACCTGGGTTGGCTTCCGTCTCTGAGAAGGGAGAGGTCCGAAGGCCCTAAAAGGGCCAAAAGGGCTCGCGATCCATTCTCGTCCTTCATGCTGCACGATCCAGTTTACCTCCTCGACGTCTCGTTCCAAATTTCTGAGCGTCGACCTACATGTCCCTAAGCTTTTTTTTCTTCGTTCCTCGCGGACCCTACCAAATACGTGAGTGCCCTTAGCCAAACTTCAACGGAACAGTTTCCCCTCACCCTCCTGCTCGCTCTCTTCTTTTTTCCTCTCCGGATTGCCCTCGTTCTGTACTCACTGGTAGGCTACTTTGATCCCTTAAGGGCAGTGATACAAGGGCTCGCCCTTTTACGACCACATGGATATCAATCCATTAAAAAATAAAAAATTTACAATAACAAAAACGTAATTAAATTTAAAAATTGAAATAATAGTAATAAATAAATTATGAAAATGATTTTTATAACAACAACAACAACACGAATAATAACGACAATAATAATAATTATTATTATTTCCAAAAACTATTACTATAATTATTATAGTTAAATTAAATTAAAATTAAGTAACATTATTAGTATTATTACTCTCAAAAATGGTCGTTGTTGAATTCAATTTGAAAATAATTCAAATGATTATGACTATTATTGTTATTATTGAGCAATAATCGTTAAGAATTCATAATTACATAAATATATAAATATCAATTAGATTCATATAACTCCTTTTATGATAGTAATAATTTTGATAAATAAAATGATGGATTTTTATAATTCGAATAATAATAATAATAATACAAATAATTAATAATAAATAAAAATGAGATAAATTGGATTTTGAAAAAGCTGTTATTTATACGAATTGGTAAATGTGTATACACCCGTATATTAGTAGCAGGAAAAACACGATGATTTATATGACGAATGACGAACGACTCGAGGATTCGTAAAATTCGTTTCCTCTCGGTCGTGTCCTCTCGTCCTTCTCGAATCTCAATTGCAAATAAATATACGTTCTCGGTCGGCGTTTTCTTCTCGGTCGTTCTCGGGAGAGGGGGGCATAAGGGACTTGTCTCTTCGATCGTGGATTTTCATCGAGATCGGGCAACGTGTGCGGCCAATCCCCGGCTTGTTTCTCAAGCACAAACAAGCAAAATTATCCCCCGGCAAAGGGAATACGCGTATCTCATCGAGATCGAAGAGTTACGATTCCCTTTCCCTTGGCCGGACCCGGACCGAGATCCTCTTCCGGACCTCGTGATTAATCGACTACCAGTCCTTCGAATTTTGCCTCCTCGAATACCCCATTACTCTACACGTGCATGGGTTATCACGAGCATTGAATTATTCAGGCAATATCCAACCCTGGGATTATTAGGTCGCCTTTTCTCGATCACGACCCTTCTCGATTCCTCCCCTTCCATTCTCTCCCTTCATTATCATCCTGATATAATTTTTTGCGAGTTCCTTCATTTTTCGGGATATTTTGTTTTTTTTTTTTATTTTGGAAAAATTTGTTTCTTTTTTCATTCGATAAAGTTCGATTTCTTTCGATTTTTATCGTATTTTTTATCGTTTTTTTAAGGTAAATATAATTAATTATTCGAATAGTCATTATGATTACAATCATAATAATTATTATAATCAATGATTTTGAATTGAAAAATTAATATTTTGTATATTTTAATTAGATATTTTTTCACTAACTTAATTGCGAAAATGTGATTTATAATTAAGTTAATTAATGTTGGAATTGACATTAATCAAGATGTGAAAAAATTAATGAAAATTAAAAAAATAATAATTCTAATTTCAAAGAAGTAATAAAAATAAACATAAATTTTCTTTGGAAGCAAAAAAAACGAAATACGTGTGGATCGTTATTACGTAACAAATAATGTTACGAGACTAGGAAATTTTTTTATTTGAACCTCACTCTTTGGGCCACCCTGTATATTTATGCAATAAAAGGAATAAAATATCTTTTCTTTCTCTTTCGTTTTCTCTTAGCTTTCGCTGCTCCAATGTTGATTTTTTGACTTAGCATCATTCCGGCTGGCGAACTACCGTTGTTCGTCACGCGGATCCCCACAGTCACTTTTATATGTCCTTTTTACCGCGACGGGGGGAACAAACGCTCGCACGTTAAAATCCGAGGCGCGGATCTCTTCTCCGCGTTGCGTGTACACACGAGCTTACAAATAAAAGGTTCAGCCCTTACTCGTGGAATCCTTCGGATCTTATAAATTCATGGTCCAAAAAATCTTTTCGAAAAACCGACCGTGGGAGATTACCCGAGGAATAAAAAAAACAAAAAAAGAAAAGAAAATCTTTGTACCCCGGTAATTCCGTCTATCTCGCTCGCGGCGCAATAAATTTCTTCGCGTGTCTAATGGACAAATCAAATAAATTCGATGGCGTCGAAAAATTGAAGATTTTTGTTTATTCAACAAACTTTTTTTTAACTTTAATTATTCGAAAGTTTATTTTTTTTATAGTGAATTAATCAAATTAAATGATGAATTAATCATTTCAATCATGTTATTATTTATCAATAAATTTAATAATATTTTTGGAATAACATTTACAAAGAAATGTGTTTAAAGATTGTGAAAAATTAAAAAAAATATATATATATATTATATTTCCAATAGTCCAGAACTATTAAAATTCATTTAATAGTAATTTAAATCATGTTAATCATTTTATACTATTCAACAAATTTAATAATATTTTTTATATATTTTGGAATAAAATTTTTAAAAAATGTTCTAAAAAATTTTTAACATTTTGAAAAACTAGAAAAAATAAAAGAAATATATCGAACACTCATACGGGGATACAGTTACACAAATGGAGTGAAACGAGACGAACCACGTGCCACACTCGAAACGTAAGTACAAACAGAACTCGCGATGCATTATCGTTGCCTGCTGTCCCACTGACGAATCCCAGACGCGAGAGGGGAGAAGAAAAAAAAAGGAAAAATTTCAACTAGACACGACCCTCTCGATGTCTCATGCCTCGATGGCAGCCCGACTTGCACTCGTGGAGGGTTTCCCGGTACGAGGAGGACCAGATTTATCGTAAGAGGAGCCAGAGAGAGACGGAGATAAACGAAGAGCTCTTCGCACAATAGTGCATTTCCGGTGGATTCACTCGCGAGAGTGCAACAGTCGCTTTCTCGTCGAGCAAATTTTCAGTGAGCGAAAGCATTTTTTAAAATTCTTTTTTTATTATTCATTATTCTAACGAAATATAATTTTTATAATTGCTCAAAATATATTAATAATTAGTTATTTTGTAAAACGTAATTTTTAATTAATTTATAAAATATTACTAATTTTTTAACAAAATTAAACGCACTTTTGAGACATTATTAATTTTTTAACAAAATTAAATTCATTTCTAAATGATTACAAATTTTTAAACAAAATTAAATGCACTTTTACGACATTATTAATTTTTAAACAAAATTAGATTAATTTTTGAAACATTATTATTATTATCATGATTATTTTCGCCACATTAAAAAATTAATATATAAATAATAAGTGAACGTATAAACGATGAAATAATTCAATAATTATCATATCATAGCACTACTATAGTACACTCAGGCATTGTTCTTCGTTACTTTTTTTTTCAATTTCTTTTAGTTTTTTTTTTCTTTGAATTTCTTCCTTATTTTTTCGTTTTCTCTTTTTGTCGTACTCTCTAAAGGTACGAGCAAACAAACCGGTATTGTTGGGTTGTATATATTGCTGCTACACATTCGAGAGTGCACGACCCCGGAATAAGAAATGCGCGCATGAATATATTTTTTCGCTTTTTTTTTTTGTTCTCTCCACTTTTTATTTTTTATTTCCTTTTTTCAAATCCCTCGTAGGACGACCTCTGCGAAGGCCCTTCCGGGACCCTCTTTATCTTGGCAGGGAACGGAGAGAGAGATGGAAATTCTCATCCAAGGATATTCGGCACGTCTCAGGGTCCAATAGAGATCTCCTAAGATATCTACGAGACCTCCCCCCCCCCCCCCCCCTCCGCCCCTCTTGCCTATCACTGGGCAAAATAAAATGTAAAGGAGTCTCTAACTAAAAGAAGGGAGGAAGCATACGAGACATTTGTTTGGGCTTGTTTGGGTTCAATTTTGAGCTCGGTCGAAAATTTGTTTGCGTTTGGTTCGATCCAATTTTGAAGTCCGGCTGAAATTTGTTTGGGTCAGATTTGAAGTCTGCTATAAATTTATTTGGATCACGTTTTGAAGTCTGTCAAACATTTGTTTGAGTCAATTTTTAAATTAATAAATTTTGAAGCCTGTCAGCAATTTGTTTGGGTTAGATGTTGAAGCCTGTCAGAGATGTGTTTGGGTTCGCTTGAGTTTGTTCCGGCTTGTTTGTTTGGGTTTGTTTGGGTTCAATTCAATATTTAAAATTCACCAGAAATTTGTTTGGGTTTATTTTGGCTCAATTTCGAGAACCTTCCCTCACCAAGACCTTCAACTGAAAACCTCGAAAAACCTTTCTCATGGGGATCCTCTTTTCATTTTTTTCATTTATAATTTTCGATTCCCAAAATGTTTGGGTTTGGCAAGACAGGTGTAGGGAAAAATGTCGAAATTTTCAAAAAGGAAAAAATCGATCACGCGGTCACCGCACCGAGTGATGGCTCGTTCGAGGTAACCTCGAACTCGTTATTATTCGTCGTTTCGCCCGGGACCATCTCACGAGCCGAAATAATTCCTGGAGTTTTGTCTTCGTCACCGCTCCGGAGAGAATTATTGTTCTCCGGATGTTGGGCCTCGAGATTGCTCCTCTCTCGACCCTTCTCCTCGAAGCCTTGAGGAGTGTAGAGATGCCTCGCAGCGTAGCACAGAAAAACCATCTCGATTAGCACCAGCGCGTTGTACGTAACTGGAAACGAGATGGAAATCCGACACTCCGTTTTTGCTCGATCTCTGCATAAGAAGTGGCGGAGGGGAGGGGGGGGGGGTTGTACGTGTTTGGGTTACGATTAAGGGCCGGAGAGGGTGGAATTTTTTTCTTGACTTTTGCGTCATGGCAGAAGAAAATATTTCGGCTATTTTTTTGACCACTTGAATATTTTTTGTATCGTTGTTATTACTATCATTATCATAATTATTATGTTTTCAAATATAAATTAAAATATCCCGTAAAAATATAAAAATATTATCATTATTTTTACTTTTAATAAATTAATTTTTATTATTGTTATTTAAATTATTAAAATATTATTGTTATTAATAAAAATAATAATACAAATTAATAATAATAACAAGAATGTTTATATTTTTACAATAATATTTAGACTATTTGGGTTTATAGTAATGTAAGTTCAAAAAATATTTAAACCCTTTATATTAAAATGTAGATTGTTTATGTAATAATTATTTTAAACAAATATAATTAGTTTTTTTTAAACTTTTTTTTTCGGTTTTTCCCGAGGCGTACTCACAAGTGCTGTAGACACTGGGCGTAATCGGCGGGTTGCAGGGAAACAGGCCCGTCCCTGCGAGACTCTTGATCACGAATCCTTGAAGTTTTGAGAAAAACAGTACCATCTGGACCACGCTTGTCTTCAGTCGCAGACTGGAGCCTGGAGAACCGGACAACAAAGAATGAAACGAAAAAACAAAAATACTCAAATCACGAAATAAACGAGGAAAAATAATTTTTGGAGTATTTTTCATAGGTAATAGGCTTCGAAGAATGCTTGGGTTCAAAATGTCTTCATAGTCCCCCCACCATAGTTTATTGTTTCAAAAAACGCAATAAACCATGATAAAACAACTAAAAAAAATGCAATTAACAAAAATATGATTAAAAATCAGCCACTGTAAAAATAGTAATAAACGATGTTTCAAAATAAAAATATAATTATTTATTAAAAAATGTATTTATTTATTTATTCAAATATTTAAAAAATACGAACTATCCTTGCAAATTTCCAACTTTTTTAGAATAATAATTATTTTATTCGTTCATAATTCATTTTCAACGAAATATTTGATTTAAATATTATTCAATGGTTATTATTTGAAAAATCGTTGCTCGATCTTCGAGAGACGAGAAAACACGAGGGCGTCTTGAATTTTTTTTTTTATGGTCAAGTGCTAAGGAATGAAAAATTCCATTATACCCCCCCCTCTGCCCGGCCGCTCATTCGCACCATCCTGATCATCACGAGCTATTTTCCTTCAGGATCTCGAGAAACGCGTGTGGTCCAACGAGAGTGCCTTCGTCAATGTTTTCTCGGATAGTGAAACTGACGTTTGGGTGGACGAGGCACGGGACTCTCTCGGCACTTGTCAATGGTACTTTTTGAGCTATCACCGCGGACGGGCGACTGGTTTTACACGCTTCGTTTTTTTTTCTTTTTTTTCGAATTTTTTTTGTTTTTTTTCGAATTTTTTTTTCTTTTTTTTTTCACGAGCCCTTGAGGGCGAAGGGTTCCCTCGAGGAGGCTCTCGAAGCTTCGTAAAATGAAAGGGGAGACGAAATAAATTCTTCGAAATGTTGATAATAAATTTTTTTTTAAATGTTAGGGAAGAAAAAATAATGGAAAAAAAGATAATTATTGGAATTGGTTAATAAAGCGTTGCTCGATACGTCTCGATAACGAGGACTTTTTGGGACCCCCATCGTGTATCCTCGAGCGATAAGAGAAGAGATATCGTCTCGGGAATACGATAATTAGGCACTATCGGATCCACGCTCGAATAAAATCGAAACGTACGACTCTCGGTCGTACTTCCTCCTGCACGACATTTTTTCAGTATTCGTATTTTTTTTGTTTCATTTTTTTTTTTGGTGAATAAAAATCAGCATTTTTTTAAATGGAAAAGTTAAATCGAAGATTTTTGATCGAAATTATTGAGAGACAAAATTTTAGAAAAAACTTAATTTAATTTTTATTTCGAGATTTTTTATTATGAATTTTTACACGAAATTATTATGGAAATTATTATGGAGAAATTGTTCAATGATTTATAAATAATTAATCAGTTGTTAATAAAATTGTGAATTAAATTATTGGCAATTAGATGGTCTGTTATTGTACTGTGTGTTTTCTCCCACCTGCATTGACCGCTTGAAGACTCATGGTCGTTATCGTCAGCCCATACAGGCAGAAGAGAATACTGGTGATTGATAAGGGCTGGAAAAATATCGCGTATCTCGTGGCGAACAGCGGATTCTCCACGGACATCGAGACAAGCGCGCAGTAGATGAGAGTCTGGAAAAATAAAAAATGTGCAATTGATTGTTCGCAAAAAACATGATTGGTTCAAAAAAATGGAATATGCTACTTTGTATTACCCCTTAAAAAAAAAGTGAAAAAAAAAACATTGTCAACTAAATTTTCATGTATTAAAAATATTAAAATATTAATTGAAAATAAAATAAAATGGAACTAAAATCAAAATTAATTTAAAATTAAATTAAAATTAAATTTAAATAACATAAAAAATAAAAAAATTATATTAAATAGTATTACAAAATAATACATAATAAATAATAAAAATAATAAAAAATGTTATAAAAATTAATTGACACAAAAATAACAGAACATGAAATAAAAAAAAAACAATTTTTCTTCAAATGGGAAAATAAAAAGCAGAAATGATAATATCCAGTAGGGAGAGAAAAGTAACATCTTGGAACAGCGTGGACAGACGGTAAGCGGAGTTGAAAAACGATTACCTGAACGATGGGAAGTTGAAGAACGATTATTTGTAGCCAGGACAAATTGGTGGGAGTCATTTCGAGGTCCGGAAAGGGCAGACAAGGCCAGCAGCAGCACGGACCGACGCGTAACTTTAGAGAAGGTGATTTCTTCACCTCCCGTCTTCCAACGTCGATTAAGAAAAGATAGAGACGATAGAGGGACATCGCCAAGTATATTTGTGTTACCGCCTCGGACAGGAGCTGCGTTCTTTCATCAACGTAACCAACAAAAACATACACACTTAAATTACCCTTCAGATATATACCGGACGAGAAAAACAGGACGAACAAACAAACGCAGAAAAATAGTTTAAAAAAATAAAGTGAATATTCTTTTTGAAAATTTCAAAACACTAACGACACCAAAATAACCATTACAATATCAATATTGAAATTATTTGAAATATACATGTTATTATGAATTATAGAAAAATTTAAAAACAACTTTCTAATCTTAATTATTGAAAGATAAAAATATTTGAAATACAGGAAAAAATCGTGTTTCTAGAAGTTTTTCACGATGTTTTCATGGAAATTTTGGATTTTTGAGGCAAAGAATGGTTGATTCGTACTCAGGGGATAAAATTACATCAAAATGGATCAATACAAAAATTATAAAATTTTTTCGGATTTTAGGGCAAAAAAAGTTTTTTCACTAAATCGTCGATAATTTTTTTTTCTTTAGGATTAGGCACTCCACTCTGTGCTCAATCTCTTCGTTATGATTTTCTCTTAAAAATGCTTTTTTAATCATTAGAATCCGATGATTTTTCGATTTTTGGCAGAATTTCAAAGTTGGACCATCGATTTTTGCCAATTTTTCCATACATACCC
>JAPYZJ010007894.1:0-14016 GCA_030522765.1 Ophioninae sp. B BG-2022a
GCCCGAGCCGGAGAGTCCGCATGGTGGGGGTACCGCCCCTCCGGGCACTAGCGAACGTGCGTGTCGCTCAGCGACGTAGGCTCGCCTCCGGGCGCGTCTGATTGACTACCGTAAAAAATTAATAACAATTCAGGGGTTCATCTGGGACCTATACATGCTTATATCAATCGTCTTAGAATTTCACCCCCTACCTCCCATTTCAAGGTTGACACTCTTAGCTGGGACACCCTGTATATACGTTTGAGCTCGTAATACGTAATGTTATTGTCCCTCGCTGTGAACATGGAACATTCCATTCGGGGCACTTGCCTCGGGTACGGGGAAACTTCAATTTTCCCAATTTCTTTTTTCCCCGGTCCCCACAGGCGAAACGTCGTTTACGCAGAGAAAATGTTTTTTTTTTTTTTTTCATAATACCTACGGCAAGTTCAGCATACACTTGCCACAACTTTTAAAGCTAGCCTTCGCCTTCCACAAAGCGAAAAAACGCCCTGAGCTGGAAAAGCTCTTTTTTTATATTTTTTCCATCGGGAAATAGTTTTTACTTTTTTGTTTTTTTGTCGTACTCTTCCGTTTGACAAACTTTGACATTGGAGGGAAAATAAAAATGGCACAGCCGAGAAAGAACGACCGGTGTATCGGCGATCGTATCGGCTCGGGTGCTCGAACGAATCGAATGATTGATTGACCCATGGACCTACAGAGGCCCGCCGAGACTGCTGAAATTCGATAACAATTTTATACCAGGCTCTTCATTGTGTTCGCCGTAATTGCAACGGCTGCTTTTAATGGACTATTTTTTCGGGCTTGAACAAAAAAAAAAAAAAAAAAAAAAAAAAAAAAACAGTACGCCCGTGTATGCTTTCCGCAAGGGTGGAAATACGTCGACCGGTTATTTCGTTTCGTCGAGGTCAACGACGTTCGGTGAACCGTTCACTCGACCCCGATGTTTTACCCAATTTTTTTTCGACTCAAGAGAGCAAAGAGAAAACACGCTTTTAAGATATTTCCGATGTATCTCCGTATTCCATCCGGCGTTGATACCGAACCCCGGAAATGGAATATCGCGACGAAAAATGAGGTTGAAGTTCGCAACGTTGCGAGGCAACGAAAATCATTATTTTTTAATTTATCTATTTCTTTTTCAATATAATCGTAATTAAAATATCTCAATAATTATAAATATCTTGATTGTGATGACATAGAAATCAAATAGAAAAAAAATATATATCGCCAAATAATAGATTTGAGGAAATAAAAAAATGAGAAAATAAATTTCGTTGAGAATAGATTTTCAGGTATACACGTCTGGATGCAGTGAGGAGTTAAAAAAAAAAAAAAAAAAACAACGTTTCGGTCGAAGCTTCGAAAAACAGCTGTCGCGCGTTCACGTCCGATCGATCAATTTTTACAATGGAGTAATATTCATGAACGCGAGATAGCCTGTTCGCGCGCACCGTGAAGGATAAGCGAGGAACGTGGAAGGCGAACTCGGTGGTTCGGAAGGACCCGCGAGAACATTAATCATCGAATCGGCTCGTGGAAAGCCTTGAGCGTTCGTACGATGTGAAATTATATACTTCGCGGTGTCGGGTGTTTGCTCGGGTATCGAATGAACCAGAGGCTCTTGGAGCTGATCGCACTCGCGAGGAGTACACTACGATGAAGAAGAGACGATGAATTGAGAGAGAGAGAGAGAGAAAAAAATGACAAGAAAATGCGATTCACGAGTACAGAAATAACTACTCGAAACATTGAAGCCAAAAAATACGAGGATTAAGGACATTTCGAAAACGTACCACGTGATACACGTTGCGAGAGAAATAGTCGAAATTAAAAAAAAAACGAAACATTTTTATCGTAAAATTCAAGCATTTATTTCTGTCTCTGTGAATTCTGCAAAAAACTGATGCTCGATTTTTCGCCGTAAACGTAATCGACGACGAGAAAACGAATTTCGAAAATTTGTGAGGTTACGTCGATTTTCGTAATGCCCTTAATGACGACGCTCGAAACATGTTCGATTCATCGTCGGTTCCAGCATTCGTCTGCTGTTTGACACATAGAAGATCAATCCGTTGATTCTTCTTTTGTTTCCTTTTTCGCGAAGGTCAGTCCGCTTGAAATCCCTGAGCGGGGATGGTTCATCCACGCGTGCCAGGCTCGATTAATAGCCTCGTCTGTCCCAGCTGATATCACGGGCAGCCGTGTTACGAGCTCTCGCGGAAGTTCAGTACCAGACGTGTACGGTAAAGCACCCGAGACACCGATGCATTTGTTGTCGACTCGCCTCTCACGAGCATCGATCATTACTCGCTGGTGTTCGACGCGAAGTTGAACCTTTCGGAGACCCGGTACTCCCTCACTCATCGTAACTACAATAATCATTATAATAATAGTGACAGTACCAGAACTTCCTGCGATGTATACGGGGTTTTTTTTTTGGCGGACGGAAATATCCCGAATTAGGTACCATGGATGTGGGAAGATTTTTTTGGAGAAAAGCTGATCGATAACCGTGATAATATCGGTAACGAAAGCATCGATCGAGAACAAAGTAGGGTATTGGGAGACGGAGACGGCAAATACGAAATATCAGACAGATCCACTTTGAAACTTTGAAACCACTATTCTCTCAACTGGTTGAACCAATTGGTATGAAATTTGTTGTGTGCATTCAAGACGATGTCACCGAAGGCCTCCTTCTCACCATTTTGGATGAAAATGGTTCGTCTTTGAGAAATCGCTACGAGAAACCAAGAGCACGCTTCCGTCCACTTCGAATTTTTAAAACCACTATTCTCTCAAACGGCTGAACCATTTGATATGAAATTTGTTGTGTGCATTCAAGACGATGGCACCGAAGGCCTCCTTCTCGCCATTTTGGATAAAATAGTTTCATCTTTGAGAAACCGCTACGAGAAACCGGGAACGCGCTTCCGTCCACTTCGAATTTTTGAAACCACTATTCTCTCAAACGGCTGAACCAATTGGTATGAAATTTGTTGTGTGCATTCAAAACGATGGCACCGATAGTCCCCCGGTCGCCATTTTTTATGAAAACCAAGTATCAACCTCTCTCGATCCTTCTTAACTTCAATGATTACCCGAGCCCCACTTCGACCATTCAACCACCAGGGTCGGTTTTCCAACGATACGAAATCGTTTGACTTTGCAAACGTTCGTTTGCTGCAGAGGACGATACTCCTGAGAGCGTTCGGTTGCATCGAACGAGGGAGCAACCGAACTGGATACCACACGCACCTTCTCGACTTTATCCCTCGTATGTAGTTACACGTTCCTACAAACGGGCCACGCTTCATCCCAAGGCCTCTCTATAAATATACGTACCATTATTACAATATGTAATTACTGTCCACTAGCTTTCCCAGTCCCTTATATTTATCAATGTTTCGACTCAACGAACTTAAACTTCTCCAATCATACGGTTTAATTAAGTGGAAATAATTGCATTCATTTGACTCGTTCTCTCTTGAAGTCCCTTTTTTTTCCACTTGTACCCAAATGAGACTCGATAAAACGATGGATGGTATCAGTAATTTCGAATGAATTTTTCACTGAGCCTTAACTTTTGATAAAATAATCATTCAAGCCTGACAACAATCTTCGAGAATATACCGATCTCGTAAATAATGCATCGAACGCAAATGAACGTTCAGCACGCGGAACAAGCTCGAGTCGTACCTTACATTCTGATCAGGAAGAACTCATCCGTCCGTCCATCGCGTTGTGTATAACCTTAAAATCTAACCTTCGCCGTTTATTTTACAATCGTTCGGTTTTTAAATTCAATGTCGTCACTTTGAAATCACATTTTTGCCAAGGTGTGAGATTTTGTGTGCAACGCAATTGAGTTTATTTAAAAAAAAAAGATTAACAGATCTGAGGTTCGAGTGATTATAAGAAAAATATTTATTTAGTCGTTGTACTTTTCGAAATTGAAATATAAAGTCATGAGTATTAAAAAAAAAAACAATTCTTTTGAATGTTGAAAGCGTTCGTGGAGAATCGCGATGAGGTGTAACGTTATGCTTTCCGGTAACGAGAAATTGCATTCGCTATAGCTGAAGTTGAAGAAGAGATCTGCAAAAGTTGGACATTTTACCATCGTTGAGCAATTAGCGTACACTCTCGGCTCGTTTCAACCGCTGGTTGCCGTACACTCGAAACCATTTCGTTGATAATTTTGTGGCTCTCTGTAGGGACGAGGGGAGAACATTTCGAAACGTCGACGCGTACGGTACTCGGAGCAACCGGGGGTTCTTTTTTTTTTTTTCACTTGTTTACGTTGGGTCCTTAATGGATAAGTATGTCGCCCAACTACGTACGCCCGATGTAAATTACGAAATAGGAACGTCAGCGTTCTCCGTGTTCGTTCTCACCAATTTATTCCACTTCGTTCAACAAAGGATTTTATTTTCTCAGTTATGAAGAAAAAAAGATCGTAAAAAAAAAAAAAACGATGATGATCGGTTAACGACGGGGTATGGAAGAAGGACGGAAAGCGTTTACTTTCTAAAGAGGCAGGAACCTAATTGTTAGTCCAAAGGAAAGAGAAAGAAAGCATCTGGACAGGGAAATCATTTGCTTTTACTTAGCCGTAACGACTATGTAATTACGATGAAAAATGTATCCTGTGTACCGGAATAGTTGATTCAGAGACGGTCTTGAAAAAAAAGAAAAAAAAAAACAGAAATCTGTCTCGAAAAAGTATCATCGAAATCAAATCTTGATAAGGGAATCCTCGTCCAAAATAAAAGACTCTAAAGTTTTAATAATCCTGACGGAACGAAAATTACCTTTTTTTGCATATGTCCGAAATTGTCTTCGACAGGTTTCGAAATTGGCGTCCTGATTTTTCCCCGATATTCCTAACAACGGATTCACCGGAGTATTACTGAAAATCGTCGGTTCCAAACGGCCGAGATAAAAAGGGTAAATATTCAGGAAAGCGCTCGTTCGTGAAAGTTGATTGATCGATCTGGAATTGGTTGCACCGGCTCCGACAATAGAGCAAGGAATTGGTATCCACGGGCGGTTACCGATAACAGGAACGATTGAATATTCAATCGCAGTTAGACAAAAGCGGAAGTCGTTCGACGAGCCGTCACGAATTATTTCGAACAATTGAATCTCTTTATTCGTACGGGAAGTCGAATACACACGTACAGCCTTGATTCGCTTACGCCTCGGTTCTCTCCTATCGATACACCTCTCTGGAGTGACGGGACCGTCGCAAACTCGTTTCTCATTGCCTGTACGCGTACGGACCGTTAATCGGTCTGATTTTTGTACGCGCACCGTACAGCTGGCTACTTTTTTCCTTCGCTATATATCCGACCATAGCGACACGAAATACGGTCGTTGCGGGATTTAATCGAGCGTATGCTCGAGTTATCGAAATCGCAGCCCGGAGTTCGCTCCTGACAAAAGAACTTGGCCTCGGTAGCCAAGGTATGATATTGCCAATTAAAAAAAAAACGATTATACGACGGAAATAGATTTTTTTTTCGAAATTTCAGCCTCCTCTCCCCTTTAGAAAGGTAGTTTCCGGTGGACGTAAATCGTTGCGATTTTTTTTCATGAACTCCTTTTGGTTTACGAATCCGATAATGCCGATTAAAAAATTTGATTATAGATATTGCACGCGAGATACAATTTTTTCAACTTTTATCCCCCGATAAGGGTAAGCTTCGGGGGATGAAATTCGGTGAAATTTTTTTTACAAGTTTATTTTTATCCACAAAAAAGATATCGCCAATAAAAAAAAACGATTATTGCAATCCAGCTGGAAATATTTTTTTTTTCACCTTTACCCCTCTATAAGGGTAGGTTTCGGGGGATGAAATTCGGTGAAATTTTTTTTACAAGTTTATTTTTATCCACAAAAAAGATATCGACAATAAAAAAAACGATTATTGCAATCCAGCCGGAAATATTATTTTTTTTTCACCTTTACCCCTCTATAAGGGTAGGTTCCGGGGGATGAAAATCTTCGTCCTTTTGGTCATAAGCTTCTTTTAGCTTATTAAACGTATACAAAAAAAACGATTATTGAAAAAAAAGACACATGGCTTCTCTGGCTATCCGATTAATTTTCAAACTGCTACCGCTATCGTGATAATCAAACGGTTCGAGTCGAGTCCATTTCTCAAGTGTCACTTGAACACTCCGGGGACCTCAAAGATTCGGTAATACCCTAGAATTGCTATTAGTGATTTTAGTGCTCGCCAGTATTTTCTCTTTACCGTACGATCAACGATCCGGTCGTTATCGATAGGCTGAGTTTCCGATAAAATGATAACCTTTTGTTTTCCGGGAATCCCTCGTTTAGCTGGAATCGTAATCCGATCAAGAAAACGAATTTTATTTTTTCCTTCAAAGTTGCGAATGATTTTATCACTAGAAATATCGATTGATCAATCGCAATGACAAACTTTAATTAAAAAGTGTATTGAGCAGTACTAAAAGATCGGTAATTGTAGCGAACGAAAATACAATTTCGTTTGGATTAAAAATCGCTCGCATGGCGCTGAAGTCAGACTCGAAAGAGCCGTTTTTAGCCAAGTTTTGATAAAATTAACCTAATTCGAGAGCCTAATTTGAAGCGTAACTCGTAAACGTTCGACGCCTTCGTCAAATTATTATCTCCGTTTCAATACGAAACTCGATGCTTCGAATGAAATTATTCGCCAAGGTACGGAGAACGTGCTTTGCCAACGTCTCTGTGTCGCGACTCAACGAGATCGTACATTTCGCAAGCTGGTGTACCGACTACGCGAATAACCGGCTATAACGTCGTTCGAATCATTCTCAATTTACAATTTAGTGAAAGGCCACTGTTTATGCATCAAATAACTTTGCTCTGACATCGAAAACTGAAATCAGCGAGTATGCCGGTTTGTCGCTTCACCGTTTAAAACAAAAACGACATCTTCGTCGAATTATCGTAATTGTTCGAGTGCAACCGTACTTTCCGTCGTGCCGGTTTGTCCTCGACTTTCTATCTTGCGAGTGGGAAAGCGCGCAATCGTTATTCATTATCGAGAGCGAGCAGGCGACACTTTTAACCCAAACAAACCCAAACAAACAATCGTTTCTCAAATGTCACTGAAAGAACATTGTTGACGTCTCGATTTTGTTGAACGTTTCATTTTCACAAACTATCGGGTATGTTTTTCCAATTTTGAATTTCCATTGCACCAGAAACGAAAATTTTGTTAAGTGATGCAACAAAGTAGATAACTACTATGGATACTTCTGAAAAACCCTCTGGAAATATCCAATGACTCTGCGTGGCTAAAATCGCTGTAGAATACTTTTTGTTTTTTTTTTTTTCATTTTTGCACCGTTTCGAGAATTTATTCGATGGAAAATTTTCATCCGATTATGGATTTCACGGAGCTTTTACCGAAAGCTGGATATCAAGCTCGCTGAAGGTAAACAAATTGTGCATACGCGTTCGACGATTAGTAATAGCCTGTCCGGAATGTTGGCAGGACGAACGGCATAAAAATACCACTTGCTTATTTATGGGCTCGGGAGTCCTTATTTGGCGACTCATTTGAGGCTTTTCTTATCAGGGCAGTCTCGAATAAACCTATCAACGTCTTTTTCGTGGCAAACTCTGCTGGGTGTCCCACAATAGGACCAGGTATGAGTATTATTTGAATGGACCAGTACAAATACCTTTTGACTAAATTTGAGTGTTCGGTAACCGGTAAAAACAAACTTTCGCCGAATATTTTTGATAATATTTTTAAATAATATTTTTAAATAATATTTTAAAATAATATTTTTAAATAATATTTTTAAATAATATTTTTAAATAATATTTTTAAATAATACTTTTAAATAATATTTTTAAAGAATATTTTAAATATTTTTTTAAATTAAAAATCATATCTTCCATTAACAAGTCGGTTGAAGAAACTGAATTTTTCAGTTTTCTTGGGATGATCGAGTCCGCTCGATGAATGTATATTTTTTTCAAAATGTACCCTCCGCGAGTCGAATTTTTGAGTTTTCACACTTCCGTCGCGAGAATACGAAACTCGCACGTGTACGAGGCTTCCGTGTTTGCGCGCAGCCGACGTACATAACGCCGAGCCCACTCGTAATCACTCGTGGAAAATAACTCTCCGGATGGCGCGCGGGCTCCCAGTAATTACTCGAGCTGTACTTGGGAGATATGTCTTTACGAGATGCGCTGCCAATTTGTCATGCGGCGGCCACCCACACTTACAGTCTCTCCTACGCACACGTATTTTCTCGAGTTTCGACGTTGCTTGGTACGATGTTTTATGCTCGAGCGAACATACACAATATCGGCCCCACAGACACACATAATCCGGAGTATCCGACTCTAGCATCTCACTCCACCCCTTTACAATTTTCTTCTCGAGTGCTTATGGAATACACGCGCGTGTACAATTTTTCTTTATAGAGGGTGACCGGTCAATTGACGTCATAAAAAAAAATTTAGATCCGGCATGTCCTGGGGTATCCGAATCACCCCCATGTATATTCCGCAATTTTGTATAGTTTAGGAGTTATGATTTTTTTTCTCGATTTTTTTGAGAAATTTCGACATGACCAGTTCTAAAAAATTTTAAAAGAAATATCAAGAGATTTTTCAGAGTCTTAAATCATTATGTCACCAGTTTGGATTTTTAATTTAAAGTTAAAATTTGTAAGTCATAATTCTCGCAACGTAAATTTTTAACTTTAGACCAACATTTTCATAACTTTCATCAAAGTTACGAAACTGATTATTTTATGCATAAAAATGCAACTCTCAAGAATTTAGTTACGAAAAAAAAGACTGTGAAAAGTCTCTTGCTTTTTCTTTTAGAATTTTTTAGAGCTGGCCATGTCGAAATTCGTCAAAAAAAAAAAAAAAAATCATAACTCCTGAACTATAAAAAATTGCGGAACATATATGGGGGTGATTCTGATACCTCACGACATGCCGGATCTAAATTTTTTTTTATGACGTCAATTGATCGGCCACCCTGTATATACGTGCGATAGTCTATGTATACGCCCGCGCATGCGTGTATACGTAGTCGAGGCTGAATGGTAATTAGACGGTTTTTGTCTCGGTCCAAAGCGGGGAATAATATACATATAAAGCGAGGATCGGATACACTAAAAAGGATCTCGCTCCTGCGCTCTTTTCAGCCTTTGTACCCCCCCCCATTCCTCATTATCTGTTTCCCCACCACGCTCAATCCTCGCAAATAAAAATATGCGAAGAACACGTTTCGGTATTCTCATCTGTTATTCCATTTTTTTTCGAACTCATCCCATCGTGGAAACCCTATTCGTTTTTTTTTGTTTTATTTTGTTTTTTTTTAATCGGACGACAGGAAAGTTGGCGAGTTCAAAGTTATAACATGGTTGTTGAGACGTCGTTATTGAATAAACGCGAGAGAGAACGAAACACCCCTGGGTCCTGCAGAAAACTGATCGGCCAGTTTATTCAGTTGAAAATAATGGAGTTTCCGGGATAACTAGCCTAGGGAATTTCCACTGACCCCCCTCTGCCTACCGCAAAATAATTGAATAACGCCCGAATGAAATTACGGACTAACTGCTCCCTCGAACTTTGCAGTTCAAATATCCATTTGCTCGGAAAGGAAATGGCAAGTGCAGCTATATTTATCCACGAACTAGGGCTACCGACTCCAATTCCGCGTGATACAGCATAAACGGTGACTCGTTACGACAAGCGCAAATAAATAACAAACGAGCGACGAACACGCGAGTATACGACACTTCGGTGGATTACCTCGTCCACGTTGATCAACCTCTCCCAATTACTATACATCTCTTTAACGAGACCTTTTTTTTTTTCAGCATCCCACATTGGACATGCGGAGATGTGGAATAATTCAAGTCGACTATTACGTATCTTCAGTTCAAACGAAATAGCTACGAGTAACGTTAAGGGGTTGGATTACCACGACGGCAGTACAAAACAATGTCCCTTTGATTATTGTGTTTTTTCGCTTTGGTCTCTTCGTTCGCACTTTTGTTTACTTTCAACTTTTCCAATTTTACTTGTTCCCAATCATCAACGCGATTGGGTGTAGACCTTCGCAAAACGATGGAGCCTCACCTCTCATTGTAGCTTTCCAATTCGTTCGTTCGGTGTCGCCTTCGATAATAATAGCTTCACAGGAAAAGAAAATGGGAAACCCAGAGACGTAGAAAATCTTCGGTTCGAAGCGAAAGATCCTTTTTCATTGGACGGTGATTTGTAACTCGTGCCAACCCGAGCGCATCAAAGTTCCCGCTATGAGCCGAAGAAAAACCTCGTCGAAAGTACAACGTCTATCAAGAATCAACTGCATTAAAGAATGGCAGAATAGGGAAGGGGAGGAATCGGAGGGTGTCGTAGGAAATGAAAGACCTGGTTTTACGAAGACAAGGTTGAGGAACCATAGGCATCTGTATCGAGTGCCCAAACCGGCTGGAAGTTGACGGCAGCCGGAAGAACATTATTGGAGTTGAAAGATGGCATTGGGTTCGTTTAAGCTTGAACTGTTGACAAGCGGCCTCTCAGGCCGTTCGTCACCAGTTACGTTACTCAAAAACCATTTGACCAGTCAAAGGTTAAAGAGAAAACTTAGAGAATCAACATAGAATCTACTATTGAATTATAGAGTAAGTCCGGGGGAGATGGCCGTACGGGAGAGATGACCAATCGATAAAAATACGACTGTTTGCTAACAGATGACGTTATATAAATATAACTATATACTAACTCACGGCGAGCGACAAGACTGTGCGTAATTTGTTTGAGAAAAAAAATCAAAAAGTAAGTAAAATCTACTTGCTTTTTAATACAGTTAGTAGGGCCATCTCCTACTTACCCTAAAGTGCGATTTCTGGTTCCCGTTGTCACGTGGACGTCGCGGCAAACGGGTCCGTGTGTACCAAGTATTCGAGTAGTGAAATCCGCGTCGTCGTTGGTCGTTAAAATTGGTACTTGAAGAGGCGTTTAGCGGTCGAAGGGAAGCTCGGAAGGGCGGCAAAGGGCGATGGCGGTAGGACGGGGGGAAGTAGCAAAGGGTTGGGGTCGCATTGATTTTGTCTAGACAGGGTGGAGACTAGCCTCAACGTATCGTCCTTTCGTTCGCTCTCGGCTGATAGCGTGGGTAAAGAGGGCGCTGTCTACGGGTCCGCGCGGGCGCACAACGTACACACGTGAATTAGGGACACGCACAAGAATCGTACAGGCGCGCAACACTCCCGGTTAGCCGTTTTTCGTCCTGCGATGTGCCGGTGGTTGCCGCGTGTCCACCTGGAAACAGTCCACTTGTCTCTGAGCCCCCTATACGTAAACGGCATTTTCATCGTTTCGCTCTTCGATTGAGGCGAGTTTACGGCGTTTTAGTGGTACCGGTTGTGTTGGTGGTGGCATCGGTGATGACATTTTCTCGCCAGTCGGAAATTCGGATTTACCGTTGGAAGACGTAATTTGACGAGGAGTGACACGATACGGTTTAGTGATTGACGCAAAAGCTATGATCATTGGCTGGAAAGAAGGCGGATGAAACTTCGGGAATTGTACTAATGATGGATTCGGGAATGGAACCAAGCGAGAAACGCCGGAGTGGACCGTCACTCCGGTTGGGCGTTTGGCGTGTCTGGTTTCGCCATAGCCTTGAATAGTACTTCTCCTTTCGGAGAGTTCAGTGTCACCACGCGGGCGAGGTTAGTTCAGTGACCAGCTTTTCGTAACGCTGCAATCACGCTGCTTTTCAAAGAGCATGCAAGCTTCTCTTTTCTTATCGCTGAAGACGCCTGACTACTGGCCAATTTTAGCGATTTCGAGCCTGTCCTCCGGGGTACGCCCTTTACCTTCGGCGGTTCGTTGACGATCCGTTTATTGACGAGAGCTAACGCCTTCGTACCTTTGGTTCGGTATCGCCAGCTCTTTTGTTAATAATTAGACTCGATCAATTTCCCTCAGGGTATCGCTATGAGGTTTTTTTTTTTTTTTGGACGAGTTTATTGTTTTTTGTACGTTACTGTTCAGACTGGGCTGATTAGGATTTATACGTTTGGACACTTAGGTCGAATTTTGGATTATGGGTCCGAGATCGATTGGTTTCCTTCAATTCAGCGAGAAAGGACGTCGGTTTAGGATTATTTAGGATTTTTAATGGAACGAGTTTGGACGAATGATGGTCCGGTGAAGATGTTCTTAGGAAGGGTTCAACCCGAAAAGTTTTTATATCAGCTGAAGTGAACTTTCGGTATTTCACTAGCTTATCTTATCACTCGGTCTCTTCGTGACAATTGAACAAAGCTGGATCTTTTTTTTTTTTGTCAAATTAGTCGTTTCGGTGCGCCGTAGTCGTGCATAATACGGATCTTTGTGGAAGGTATTGTGCTCGGTGGAACGCTCGGTGGATACCGTTACATCTACGAGGTAGCTTGATGTAGCCAGTGGTTGCCGGGGGCATGAAATAATGATCTCATTAGCCCTATCGCCTGGTTGTATCAATGATTCGGTTACAGTACAGTCGTTCTTTCCTTTTGATGGGAATTCCTATGCCCCCGAGGATTTTCCTTTCCACGGGCTCGCCCCATTGTCTTTGTCACAGTCCGGCCCTCCGGCGCTTCCACGATTGTGTGATTATCGATAACTCTGCTTATCCCTTGCAGAGACTCATCCCTGCCATCATAATGAACATCGGCCAATCGGCCTCGTTACTCTCTCAACGAAATATGAAATTAGGTTTTTTTTCGTGGATATTATCAACGAAGACTAACGAAGTTTCCTTATCCCTGTTTGACACTAGGACAAAATCAGGAAATTCGAGTATCGATGTGTCTCGTTTTTTTTTTCAATCTTCAAGATCCGTCCAGAAAATTCTCGACAAGTCTTATCGTCCGATTTGCAGAATTTTTATTTTTATCGAATCGTCAATTATAAGTAAATTTGAGAGTGATTTTGAAAAAGGTGTTTTTATCTGCGATGCGATTTTGATTAGCTGTGATATATTGATAGACGAAAAAATTAAATTTCGTTTGAGTTTCGAAAAAGCTACGTTTCGTTTTGTTTCAAGCCCACGAATATTATTTCGTATGAAAGTACGTTATCATCGACGGACGCCACTTTTCCTGTTGGATATTCTGTTTCATCATTGTATCAATTTTGTTTAATGTATTTGCACGTGCGGTTCGTTAACGCGGAATTCAATACGAAGTTAAATACAATTTCAATGATTCGTTAAATTTTTCGTGTATTCGGCGAAATGCGCAATGGAAAATATTGGTGTGTACGCGCAGATTATTCGCGAGCGTTATTGTCCAAACTCTCGATTGCGTAGGACAACTTTGTGCGTTCTGATTATTGGTAAAACGAACATGAAATAATTACTTCAGTTCGCAACGCATATTCACGAGGGAATTATTACGTCCTGGGAACCAGAATATTCCTACCGAAACGTGTGGAACACCGTTTCCAATGATTTATCGCGGTAAATGATTCTGCAATAATCGTTCGTATTTTTAAGACATTTTGGAAGTAGGAAACCTGTTATTATTTTGACTCAAAGGGCGTCTATCTCGGATTGTTTCAGGTGCTCCATCATCGCCAATAATGCCGGGGGGTGTGCCCGGAACGCCGTCCTCCAAAGCCAAGGTAAATCCACCCGTATCTCAACTATCAATCTATCTTTCAAATACCTTTTTGACAAAGTTACGAAATTCGTAAACGAAGCTCAGATAAATATCATAGACGAGAGCATACAGCCTTGGCCGAAAGTTTTAGGCATCCAATAATTTTTCTATCAGGACGAAAAATCGAATTTCTCGGCGAAATAAAAATCGTAAACATTGGTTAAAAAAAACGAAACTAAAGCTAACAGTTACCTTTTCAAACATCTAATTTCTAAATTCCGGAATCACCATTTTTCTAAGTTCAGGCTTTTTCTAAGTTTTTTGTTCTGACATTAAATTCGATATCTCGGCGAA
>JAPYZJ010007897.1:0-11144 GCA_030522765.1 Ophioninae sp. B BG-2022a
TTTTGCGATTTTTTTTGTAGCCGGTACGTCACTTCGAAAATTACGGAATTTCCCACTGTTTTCGTACTTTGCATAATCGCTTGCTAGACTTTGAAAAATAGTGATCCCGAAATTTAGAGATTAGACGTCCGTAGAGGTTACTATTAGCTTCAGTTTCGTTCGTTGAAGAAATTTTTACGATTTTTTTTCGCCGAGAAATTCGATTTTTCGTCCGGATAGAAAAATTATTGGATGGCTAATACTATTGGCCAAGGCTTTACACATATATATGTATATTTCTAAATTCACTGATTTTGTATATCTATTCAAGTGGGCTTCGATGATTCACCATGTGAATCCAATAGCTCATTGGGTGCCCATCAAGAATCCCAAACAAGTGAATCCAATTTTCAACGAAAATTTTTTTTATCTCGGTCGTAAAAAAAAAAATGATGTTCCCGGATGATAAGTGGCATACGGGAAAGAAGAAGTCCCTGATAATCCGGCTCGTTTCGCAGCACCCGGATTCGCTCGTATAGACGAGTAATAAAATAATATTCAAAAACGGGTTCGAGAGAGCTCCGTTATTGTCTGTCCTTTAGCAATAATATAGGAAAACAAATGTGCCAGACGACTTTTATGAAACGATTGGAGGCTCAAATGTGAGAGAGAAAGAAAAAGAGAGAGAGAGAGAGAGAGAGAGAGAGAAAAATCAACCCTTTTTTCGTCTTTAAAATAAAATCCCTTAAAAAAAAAATGACCCTTTTGCCCTGAGTCCAGAACTCACGAAAAAAGTGCTCGCGAGAAATCGAAAAAAGAGAGACGAAGAGAGAGAGAGAGAGAAGAATTGTGTGCAGGTCGTCGGTAGGATAAAACGTTAAATACGACCGCTGAACACCAGGGGCCGGTAATAAAATAGTCGTAAACTATATATTCCCTGCTCGAATAATGCACCTGCTTTCGGAAGCTAAACGAAAATAACGGCTCGATTCGCTGACGTGTGTTTGACGAAATTTTCACACACACACGATATAAGGTACGTATGAAAAATAAAAAAAAAAAAAAGGTCATACGAATTTCCGGTAGCGAATGAATTTACGAGCAATTCGTACGCGCTAAACGCGCTTAACGTTTAATCCGCCCCGTACGTCTTGATCAACCAAATTGTCCAGTTGCTCGAAAATACAACAAAAAACGAATTAAAAAAAAAGGTTATATGTCGATTTTTGAATCGTGTTACTTGATCGTGCATACATCGGTTTGAATATTGTTCGGGCAATTAGTTGAAATGTTTCGTTATGTATATATAATAATTTACTATGTAATATTTAATAATGGCAAATTTATATTTAATATAATTTTTATAAATATAAATTCATTGAAATAATTAAGTAATTTAATAAATCTCCGAATAGTTTAATAATTGAATACTGGCAAATTTATATTTAATATAATTTGTATAAATATAAATTGATTGAAATAATTAAGTAATTTAATAAATCTCCGAATAGTCTAATAATTTAATACTGGAAAATTTATATTTAATATAATTTGTATAAATATAAATCCATTGAAATAATTAAGGAATTTAATAAATCTCCGAATAGTTTAATAATTTAATACTGGCAAATGAATATTTAATATAATTTGTATAAATATAAATTGATTGAAATAATTAAGTAATTTAATAAATCTCCGAATAGTCTAATAATTAAATACTAGCAAATTTATATTTAATATAATTTGTATAAATATAAATTGATTGAATTAATGAAGTAATTTAATAAATCTCCGAATATTGTAATAATTTAATACTGGCAAATTTATATTTAATAGAATTTGTATAAATATAAATTGATTAAAATAATTAATTTAATAAATCTCCGAATAGTCTAATAATTTAATACTGGAAAATTTATATTTAATATAATTTATATAAATATAAATCCATTGAAATAATTAAATAATTCAATAAATCTCCGAATAGTCTAATAATTAAATACCAGCAAATTTATATTTAATATAATTTATATGAATATAAATTCATTGAAATAATTTAATAATTTAATAAACGTCCGAATAGTCTAATAATTTCATACTGGCAAATTTATATTTAATATAATTTATATAAATATAAATTGATAAAAATAATTTAATAATTTAATAAATGTCCGAATAATTGAACCTTATTTTTGAAGCAGAATCCATATTATTAATAATTTAATGTTGATGCTTCCCGAGTTTGGAGTCGTGTTTAAATCTTCGATTTTTCGCGTCTCGGTGGGAGTAGAAAAATATATATTTAAATCGTGGCGATGACAAATGGTTTTTAGGTATCACCGGAGCAACACTCTTCCCGTTGCATACTAAGACGAATTGAGAGAATGAGGGGGGAACGAAAGAAAGAAAGAGAGAGCGAGAGAGAAAAAAAAAGAGAGAGAGAGAAAATATATCGAGCAATAGAGAAGCTCTGCAAGCGCTCAAGCCCAAAACCGCCACAGATGGGCCGTGACTGATGATCCTTACTTCCAGATGTACTCTTCTCGCGCTGTGTGCCATATCTCCGCAAGCCTCAAACGTGTAGTTTTATCGTCGCTTGTTTGTACAGCGAACGAGCGAGAATCGTCCAACACGAAGAACAAAAAAGAAAAAAAAAAATAAAAAAAAGTCAACTCTTCGTACAGCATCCCTTCTCCCAGCAAGGAAATATACACACGGCTAGTGCATTAAATGTGTGTTGCCTAGTGCCAAAAACGAGATTAAAGAAAATATACAAAAATCTTTACGCACGGAAATAGAGAAAGAATTTTTTTTTTTTTTTCGAGAGAGAGAGATTATTACGATGATACATTTTATTATGCTAAAGTTAAAAAATCTTTTCGGGCTATTCAGGAATTAAAAATAAAACAAAATATAAAAAATTTACAAAGTAATGACTGAAATAATCGAACAAAAAATACAAAAAATATAAAAAATGTACAAAATAATAACTAAAATAATCTAATAAAAAATACAAAAAAAAATAAAAAATGTACAAAATCATAACTAAAATCATCTAACAAAAAATACAAAAAATCCCCAAAAACATAATAATAATAATAATAATAATAATAATAATAATAATAATAATAATAATAATAATAATAATAATAATAATAATAATAATAAATTGATAAGTGGTTTGGTTTTGTCATTTTAATTGGTTCTACAGTGGGAATGTTTATTCGAAAATATTGTTATAGTAAAATTGATAATTAGAAGAATTCCGATTAATGAGACATTTTAAATAATAAGAATTTCACTTAAATATGAAATAGAAAAATTCTGCGATCATACATCGTCTACTTGAATAAATTATTAAACTGATATTTCATTTAATAAAAAATGTGGTATTTCATAGAAATATTGAAATAATTTACATTTTCGTAACTTGACAATTTACCTCTTCAATATCAAACGAAAAAATGAATTTTTTAGTTTAAACCCACTAATTAAAAAACTATCAAGTATCAAAAAAATCACGAGGTTTCCAAAGCTTTGGAAAATTTTTAACGAAGCTTAGCCTGGACAGAGATAAAAATTTTGATGAAAAAAAAAAAAAAATTTTTTTTAATCGCGATACACTTGATGACCAGGCGAATGTGAAATCGGTGTCAATTATCAATCAATCGGGACCGTAATCACGGTTGATAAATTCATATCCGGAGGGTTGAAAATTCGTCAAAAAAAAAAAAATTGGTGAAACAAGTGATTATTAATGATTCGTTAATCGAGTCACCACTTTGAATCGCAAGCTCTGGGGTAAGGCCTTCGTCATTCTCAGGTTGGTTTCAACGCGAGCTAAATCCCTCGGTCTATGTAAATTGAAGAGGTTACCGAGGAGTTTTACATATTTCAACAGAATCGTCGATGATCTCTCTCTCTCTTTCTCCTTTTTCGTTCCATACGTGACGAGAGTTCGCGAGTGTGCAGAATTTGGAGACTGGCGAAGTAAGAGCGAGAAAAACGGAGAGAGATAAATAAAAGGTTGGGGGGTTGATGGTGGCGAGCTGGTAGCACTCGAAAAGTGCAAACCAAGCGTTTTCTCGAGTGTTTTATGGAAAGCTTTAGAATTGTAGATTCTCGGTGAAATCTCTCATGTGCGAATTGATATCCTCAACCCCGAGCCGTATTTCAACCGATTTTATGCTTTCGTGCCCTTTCTCGATGTTTTTCATACAAGCCCAGTATAGATCAAAATAAAGTATATTTTCAAAACGACCAAAAAAAAATAAATAAAAAAAAAAGAAAGAAAAAAAAACAACGAGGAATACAAAATTCTTCGAGAGGGATATTATTTAAATTCTTTTAAATTCTGACCTAAGAATCCCCCTTAAAAAAAGTATCTCCCCCCCTCCCCTTTTTCTGAGATAAAATCGACCGGAAAGTCTTTTTATCCAGGTCAGAACTTCGGGACTCCCTTCGATGTCGAGATTCTCGAGGTAGGTTGTAAGTGTCAGAAACATGCTTTGTAATCGTGATAGATAGTGGCAAAAATTCGAGAGAGAAGAATCATCGAGGAATAGTCGAGGGATATATCTTGGGATTTTTCGACGAGTCTCTTTTATCGATCTATTCTCTCCTTTGCACCAGATCTCCTTATACCCTACTTTGGTACGTGTCAATATTGAATTTCAATTGAAAAACGATTATTCTCGCGTGTCGAGTGACCGAGACGAGGAAACGTTTTTTCATGGCTCGTTTGTCATCGAAAAGTTGGATATTCGTTTTCGTAACAGTGAAAAGAAATACGTGTGGAACTCGAGCTGTCGGAAACACGAGTAGGAAGTCAGAATTGAGACGATAAATGGTTTTTTTTTTTTTATAGTGTCATAGTCTCAGTCATCAGCCATGTCAAATCATTTTTTTTATTTAATTACGTTGTGAACGTGCAAAACCTGTATCATGGGATTTTATTTTCTCATTTTTTTATTTCTTTAGATTGAGTAGTTGACGAAAAATTCTTTTTCATATTTGAATTTTATTTTTGATAAAATAGAATTCAAATATGAAAAATATTTGATTAATTGAATATTTGGAAAAGGAAGATTTGAATAATTATTGTGAAAGTTTGCTTACGATTTTAGTGAAAAAAAATGGAAGAGGAATGTTTAAATATTTGAAAAAGAAAGATTTGAATAATTATTGGATTCTATCTCATTTTTTTATTTCTTTAGATTCATTATTTGACGAATTTTTTTTTTTCATATTTGAGTTTTATCTTTGATAAGATCGAATTCAAATGTAAAAAAAATATTTGATTAATTGAATATTTGGAAAAGGAAGATTTGAATAATTATTGTGAAAGTTTGCTTACGATTTTAGTGAAAAAAAATGAAAAAAGAATATTTGAATATTTGAAAAAGAAAGATTTGAATAATTATTGAATTTGATTTTTAATAAGATAGAATTCAAATATGAAAAAAATCGAACAATTGAATATTTGAAGAAAAAAAAGATTTGAATAATTATTGAAATATTTCACTTACGATTTCAGTGCCAAAAAAAAAAAATAAAAAAACAAAAATCAATTATTTTCGTAGCCCCTCAACATTGCGAATTTCAATCTCATTTCACTAACGAATTTCTTCCAGATTTTTAAATCCTTACAGATATCGTTTAAAAATCGAACCTAATTAAACTGACGATTTTATGAGAATTGGAAACCCTATGGACATCCCATATGTACGAAAGTCAGATTGACGTGTACAAGTGTACGTGTCTGTGTAACCGAATCCCCGATGTAAAATAGTGAGTGCACACTATGCGAAGGTAAAAAACGTACGTGCACGTATGTCGGTTGAGGAGCGAGGAAGGAGCTTGAACCGGGGTCGTGGGATCCATGGCCCCGGGGGCAAGCGCGTATTTGCGGAAGGGTCGCTGATAACACGCGACCGAGTTGCTGTATACGCATCAACGTATGTAACTCCACTATATAGTAGGGGGGGCTGCAATGAGAGTAAGAACGCCCACTTGCGGATCTTCGTACGTGCACGAACCCAAACACACGAACCCAAACACACATGGAGATAAAAGCACGCGTAGAAAAGTACGCATACGAAATTTCGACGTGTCTACAGGGTGTTCCAGAACTCAACGTCGATTTTTAGATTTTTGGTAAATCGGTATGAATTTTTTAATTGCTAATTGCTATTAATTTATTTGCTATTCTAGTCGTATTTTCGCATTATTTTTTAATCTGCATCAGCATTTTTTTTATTTTTATTGTTTTTTGTTAATTTATTTTTTAGTTATGAGTTTGTTCATTTTGAGTCAATTTTTGTACTAAGTTTGTATATTTTTTCAACATTTTGCATTCTTTCGGTTTTTTAGGTTATATAACGATTTTTTGTTAGTTTTGGTTAAAATTACGTTTTTTTGTTATTTTTGGGTTAGAAATACGTTTTTTTTGTTATTTTTGGTTAATATTGCGTTTTTTTTGCGTTAAAATTACGTTTTTTTTTGGTATTTTTGCGTTAAAATTACGTTTTTTTTTGTTATTTTTGGTTAAAATTGCGTTTTTTTTATCATGAGAAAAATCATAAAAAAAATCTATGAAAATTTGAAATCCATAGTTTAACAGCCTTAATTCTAGAAAACTTGGGACAATATCGTGTAATTATTTTTGACTGTGGTTCTAGAAATGTTATTTCAGAGTTACGGTTTCAAAGTTTAAATGAACAAAAATCGAAAAAATTAACCACAATAACCGAAAAATGGTAACAGTTTGACAAAATTTCTGGGTTTTTCTTAAATGCCCATAAACAGAAAATGGTTACAGGTTGACAAAATTTTTGGGTTTTTCTTAAATGCCCATAAATAGAAAATGGTTACAGTTTGACAAAATTTCTAAGTTTTTCTTAAATGCCCATAATTTTCAAACTGCATGGGATAGATTTTTTTTTTTATTTTTCTCATGATGGTTACGATCAATCCTGTCAGCCCGGCTTGACGTTGAGTTTTGGGACACCCTGTATATTGCATAGGTGAGAGTACACAAGCCTTCCCCAACGTTATCCCATTCACTCACGTTTAACTCAATACACTGTCTCTCTTGAGCCTCATTCGTTGGGAGCTCGTTTCCTCTCTCTCTCTCTTCTCCGACAGGACAAATATTAGTTCATTATCAAAAGTGCCAGCGAAAAGTCCGGACTCTTCGAAAAGGCTTCCCTTCAATACTATTAGTACGTACCTACCGAGTACATTGCTTGTTTTCGCAGACAACCCAGTGTCCATTAATCGAGAGCTGGATAACGAAACCGGAAGTAGCTTTGCCCCTGCCCCTCATGGATGCATTTTTAAAATCGTCACAATCGACGTATGTTTGAGGTTAGCCAATTTCATCCAAACAATGTATTTTGTAGCCAACAAACAAACCCAAACAAACCCAAACAGATTAGGTTCGCAAAATAATTAGGATTCAAACTACCATTTTTGTAAATAATTTTAGTCGTAATACGAAATTTAATTAATTAGGTAAATTCTATATTTTCATTTTTTTTTAATTTTTTTTTTTTATTTTATTTATTATTTTTTTTTATTAAATTCTAAATTCTAAATTAAATTAAATTCGGGTAAATTCTATATTAGCTATTATTATTATATTATTATTTTCTGTTGTTATTAATTATAATTAATTTTTAAATATTTATTTATAATTAATATTAATATCTATTATCTTATTTCGGAAAAAAAAATTATGGAAAAAACATGAGGAGCTGATTGCTTGGACAGGATACGAGGGAGGAATTATGGTGGAAAGTGGGGAAAAAGCACTGGTGGTCAGAATCATCGCCATTTGTTGATCCGATAAGAAGCTCTTTCTTCCGATACAGTATCGTATGAAACCTGCCATTAGGATGAACTACGACTGATGGGAAACGAAAGACTGTGGGACACGCTATTCAAGGGTGCAGTAATGTCTACGTGTATTTCTGTTTTTTTTTCTATTCGATCTATAGTCATCAATGAAAAATAATGGATTTATTTTTACTACAACCAATATATCTATTATCTGTTCACTAAATCTTGGAAAAATAGTGGTCGGGTAGGAAACCCAAACTTCGAATGACCAGAAGGCTCAAAATTCCAAATTTGAATTTACCGAAAGTACAAATTTCGTAAATTTCTGGGTTTGTTTGGGTTTGTTTAAAAATCAAGGGTTTAAAATCAAACCAAAGAACCTAAACAAACCCAAACAAATTTCGCAAACTTTTATGGTATTTGTAGTTTCGGACTATTAAAATTCGGAATTTTGAAGCTTCTGGTCAATAAAATTTTGGGTTTCCTACCCAGCCCCACCAAAACTACAAATTTCGTAAATTTTTGGGTTTGTTTGGGTTTGTTCAAAATCAAACTAACGAACCCAAACAAATTTCGTAAACCTTTACGAATCTAGTAGTTTCGGACTATTAAAATTCGAAATTTTGAGGCTTCTGGTTCGAAGTTTGGGTTCCCTACCCAGCCCCACCGAAACTACAAATTTCATAAATTTTTGGGTTTGCTTGGGTTTCTTCAAAATCAATCTAACGAACCCAAACGAAATTTCGTAAACCTTTACGAAATCAGTAGTTTCGAACAATAAAAATTCAAAATTTTGAGTCTTCTGGTTCAAAGTTTGGGTTTCCTAATCAGCCTCGAAAAATCCAAAACAAAAGCCAATTTTCCTATCAGGTGTAAAAATACTCTTTCTACAGACCGTCTATGACTAAAAAGTCGCCAAAAAGCGACTGGAAGAAAAGCATCAACAATTTGGTCTCACGTTGTCCCCAAATTTCGAACTGTCGAGTAAAGTTGGAAAAGCCATAGAAGAGTGATACTTCTCTGGTTGGATAGGCAGAAGGAAATATCGTGAACAAAGGTGGCCAAGAGAGAAGGAATCGCGTGTCACGGGGGCATAAATAAGAAGCTCCAAGCGGTAGAGAACCCGGAGGCTCAACATTCGTGTTCACGAGGATACAAGTGTGGAGGAAAAAGGGACAAGGTGGCGAGACGACCAAGATCCAGTGAATCCATGTACAAAACGTACACGTGAAATATCCACACTCGTACGAATGGTATATCCTAAGAGACAGGGTACGTAATATATATTGGGGTGTGCGAAGCGTCGAAGGGGGACCATTTAATAACAATATATCTTCGCCACCGCAATGCCCTCCACACGACCGCAAACCCAACCCGATGTTAACCTCCAATGTGTTAAACTTCATGTATATCCAATATGTATTTTGTACGTGTCTCGTGTATACCCCTAGAGTTAAACGACCCAGGAATGAGAAAACGTCAAATGGATAACAAACGTGGAAAAATGTGTTGCATTGTCTTCAACATCCACATTTCTTTCGGTAGATTAGTGGCGAGACTACTAGTGAAGGTAATTATTTCCAACCTGGAATTGAAAGAACTTGCCACGAGGGTAGAATTCCAGACTGGAAGTTTCAATGAAATTGAATTTCGATGTCAAATCTAGATTCTGGATTTTACGAGAAAAGGGATGACCAATGATGAAGGTAGGCCTGGAAGTTCTAACGAAATATCATAATGAATGTTAAAGTCAGGTCTAGGTACTGGAAACTCCATGAAAAGACTTGCTCAATGATCAATGATGAAGTTAGACTTGGAAGTTCCAACGAAATATCAAGATGAATGTTAAAGTCAGGTCTAAGTACTGGAAACTCCACGAAAAAAGCTATAATCAATGATGAAGTTAAGAGACTGAAAATTCCAACGACTACGATCAATATTCATGTTCAATCTTCGAATCAATCCCAATAACTAAAAATTCGAGAAAAATCCCACATTCGATATTGAAACCAGGCTACCGATCTAAATACCGGAAATCATAGCAAAGATTCTTCAGTGCTGCCAACTATTTCTCAAAGAAGTCTCCAGTTCACCAAGGGACGTTCCATCACTTCCAACTTCTAATATTTCCCAACGCTAAAAAGATAACGAGGCAATTCGATTCATCGTAGAAGGTAAAGCTGTGTGAAGAAAGCCGAAGATGCGAAGATGTTTGGTTCGCTAACGAGAACTCTTCGTGTCGGATGATGAAAAAAAAAAAAAAAAAAAAAAGAAAAAAAAATCGGTAGGAGGATAAGGTACCCTGTGACGAGCGTGCATACGTTAATGACAATTTCACGGTACATTAGTGATCAGTGGGTGGTGACAAAAGTCGTTCACAGCTGGGGAGTTTGAAACGAAAAATCTTTTTCGTAGTTGGACGAACGTCGTGAGTTGACGCGACGGCTGACTGTCTTTTTAATTAATCATCATTTTGTCAGCCAACGTTTGCGTCATTTCGCATCGTCAACAGCCAAAAGGAACACGCCGGAATTGGCAACTTTGTATGCCTATCTATTTTGGTCGTCATTTTGTTAACCGAGGTATCGATATATATATATATCCGTATCTCCGGCTCGACACCTCCCACTGACAGGTTTCGACAGTAATCGCCTAGCGCTTGCTTTGTCGCGTGCCCATACCAGTTTCCTGAGAGAAGCGCTTCTCGTTATTACTGACTTGTTATAATAAAATGCAGTCGCCCTGAAACAACACACGCCTCCCTTTAGCGAAGCTACTAAGCTGGTAACGACCAACGTTGACTGGTGCACCTCTAATGGCAAACGATAACGAATATCTTCATGTTCTTCAACCTTCCTCTGCCTATGTCCCTCATTATGACACTATCTCTCGTGTCTTTACCTCGTGCAGTTTCACAATGTTTTCAGCTAAATTAAAAAAAAACAGGCTTTTTAGAATGATTTCCAATTCGAAAGAAAGTGATGAAACGGTTTAGACGAAAGGCAGCTTTTCGATGTACTTTTTTGGAGATTTAATGAGCCAATTCAGGTTTCAAGGGTCTAATGTGCTAATCTCTAGGGTTTACTAACGTACAGAAATGAATTCGATGAAAAATGCGAAAGTGCCTGCATTCTAGTATGGGACACAGGAAGTTTGGGTTTGTTTGGGTTTGTGGTGAAAGTGCCTGCACTCTAGTATGGGAGACAGGAAGTTTGGGTTTGTTCGGGTTTGTGGTAAAAGTGCCTGCACTCCAGTATGGTACATAGGAAGTTTGTGTTTGTTTGGGTTTGTGGTAAAAGTGCCTGCACTCCAGTATGGTACAT
>JAPYZJ010007899.1:0-11602 GCA_030522765.1 Ophioninae sp. B BG-2022a
TAGCTTCAGTTTCGTTTGTTGAACAAATTTTTACGATTTTTTTTCGCCGAGAAATTCGATTTTTCGTCCGGATAGAAAAATTATTGGATACCTAATACTTGTGGCCAAGGCTGTATATATATATATATGTATACATACGAATTTATACACATGTATAGTATACTCTCACTCGCAGCGTATCCGGTGCGAATGTCTCGAGACAAGCCTCGTTCCTCCAATTTATCCTGATACGCGAAACGACGAATTAAATAATAAAGTCAAACAATACGTTTCGTGAAGAATGTGTTCGGTCAGTGTGTTGATCGTTGATCGAAACTTCCGATCTCGCCGGAGCCTTTCAGGCGAATTATCTTCGTGAACCGATGATGAACGAGGTGCCATTTTTCATTTGGGATAACGTTTCGTCGCGAGATTATTTCGTTTCGAAGTTTCGATTGGGTAACGATCGAGGCTTCCGGTCTCTCGTCGATCCCAGGATTCTTTTTCGATCCCTGACGAGAAAGTGAAGAAAAAAAATGGCGATTCTCCAACGCAGTGCTGAATTCGTGACGTTTCTGTTCTGACGTTTCCTCTTATTTTTTTTTCTTCGTGTTCTCGAAGATTCTGACGACTTTAATTCGGTAAATTGTTTTCTCTATCGAACGATAATGGTCCTGGAGAAAAAGCGGGAGAGCGATAGAGAGAGAAAGAGAGAGAGAGCAGCGTCATGATCGACTCAGCAAAAACTCTCCATTGGAAAAAGCTTCACCTCTTCCCTCATCGCTGCTTCGCTCGTTTCGTTCTTACCGTTGGCCTTCTCCTTCTTTCAAACGCAAAAGATGATACAATTGTGGTGAGGATACAAATAAAAATAATAATAATAATAATAATAATAGTGGTAATAATAATCCTAGTAAAGACCGCAGCCGCGAAGATTGTTGGCAATAATAACGTCTGTTACGGCATCGAACACGAACTGGATGTTGTTCGTGTCAGTTGCGCAGGTCATGTGGCAGTAAATCTCCTTCGTGGCCGATTTGTTCTTCGCCTCGAATTGCGCCTGGATGTACGACGCGGCTCCGTTGTACTCCTGTGCGCCTGTGGACATTGTCGTTTTCATAAATTTGGGTTTGGGTTTGGGTTTGTCTTTTTTAAATTCAAATATCTCTCGATTTCATTCGTTCACTTCAAAACAGGATTTCCGAGCTTTATTACAAAATAGAATTTTGAAGCTTTACTTTAAAACAGAATTTTGAAGGTTCACGTCAAAATTGGATTTTGAAGCTTCACTTCAAAACAGGATTTTGAAGCTTCACTCCAAAATAGGGTTTTGGAGCTTCATTTAAAAAACAGAATTTTCAAGGACAAAACCAGCGTGTTTTTGTTTTTTATTTTTATTTTCGCGTTTTTTGTTTGCAGCCGATACGCCATTTTGCAAATGCCTGTTTTTCACGATTTTCATACTTTGAAAAATCGCATGTTAGACTTTCGAAAGTAGGAACCTCATTGATCAGTTCTTTAAAAAAGGACATCGTCGGCCCTACTTCCGTCTTGTGAAAAAATTGTTGCCATTTTTTCTCACGGGGTTATGAGGTTTTTCTCGAAAAAATTGGGATTTCCGAAATGTTGGAAAATTCTCGAAAATATCGGAGACTTCTGGAAAATTTTGTAAATTTTTCGAAGTTTTAGAAAATTCTTAGAAATTCCATATAATTCTTGGAAATGTTGAAAAATTCTTTGAAAAAATCAGCGTCACGACTTGAAACCAATGAGGTTTGTTCCATTTAATGAAAGGAGTAAAAAGTTGTATTCTATTATTTTCGAATCACGAATGCTTTTTTTTCGTTCTTTTTTTTCGTTTTTCCTTTCGTATCTCGGTTCGAAGAAAGGTGAGCATTAAAGAAAAAAAGTGAAGAGATGAATCATACCGCCGTATTCGGGGAAGCAGATCGTGAGTGGCGATTTGCGAATTTTCTCTTCGAAGAGATCCTTCTTGTTGAGAAACAGGATGATGGAGGTGTCCGTGAACCATTTGTTGTTACAAATAGAGTCGAATAGTTTCAAGCTTTCCTGCATGCGATTCTGTAATAAAAAACGAAAGAAAAAAAAAAAGGTTGAATTAAACGGTGAATCGATGACTCAATTGACAGGAGTGAATACACGAACGTTTGGAGTAAACATTCAGCGATAATGAAAAACGGTCTATCGACGTGCACTTAACGTTATTGACCTTTGAAGCGACAGGTCGTTGCGACGACGAGACTGGACTCGAAAAATCGTGAATGAGCTACGTCATTATGATTCTACGACGATAATTTCACTCAATTGTCACATTTGACACGGGAGCATGAATGAGTACATGTCAGTATGACGCTTTGCCCGTCAACGTTTCGTTCGCGAGACAACGGAATTAAATAAAGTTCCCTTTGCTTCCCACGTGCTCTGACCCGTTCAATTGAACCCTTTACTGGTGTCTCTCGGTCGCGAGCGTGCCTCGCGCCTCTTCGAGTGCTATCCCTTTTTCCACGATTATTCCCTCTTAATTCGTCGCTTCATTCATACTCCCGAACATTCTTTCCCTCGTCACGAACTTCTCTCGTACAACGTTTAAACCCGAGTTATCAATATCGCCTACGATATTCGCTCGATCGTCAAACAAAACACGAAAACAACAACAAAAATACGATTTTGTAGAGCTTCAATGATATCTGGAAAAAAAGATTTAATAATTATTTAATTATTAATTAATACTTACACAAACCCAAACAATAAACCCAAACAAACTCTACAAAATCGTTTTTTTTTGTTTTCAGGTTTTTTTTATAAATGTTTTATCGATGGCGATGAAAGGCAAGTAATTTTTTGCTCGAGTAAAAATGTATTTTATCTCATTACGATTCTTTTAAATAAATTTAACTAGTTTATTTATAAATTACTAAAAATCACTTTACAGGGAAACTCCGTTCGTAGTTTTTTATTTTTACAAGTTTTCACGCTTTTTAAAAAATTCAACTAGTTTATTTATAATTAACTAAAAATCACTTTATAGGGAAACTCCATTTGTAGTTTTTTTATTTTTACAAGTTCTCACGATTTTTTTGAAATTCAACTAGTTTATTTATAAATGACTAAAAACCTTCTTCATAGGGAAACTCCGTTTGTAGTTTTTTATTTTTACAAGTTTTCACGATTTTTTAAAAATTCAACTAGTTTATTCATAAATTACTAAAAACCAGTTGATAGGGAAACGCCGTTTTCTAGTAATATTCTGGTAACAGAGAAGGTACATTTGTTTTGTTTCTCACCGTGGTTTCATCCTCGTGAAGAACCTGGTCGTATTCGGACATGGCAACGCAGAATATGATCGCCGTCACGTCCTCGAAACAATGGATCCATTTTTTACGCTCGCTTCTCTGACCACCAACGTCGAACAATCTTGACGAGGGAAAACACGAAAATAATTACAATCCGCGAAAAAAGGCATTTTCTGAATAATCGAGAGCACATGAATTATCGAAATTATAGTTCATAGTGTGTGTTAAAGGAATTAAACGTGGAAAGGTGGTGCACGTTCTAAGTGGAAATCTTTGTTGTCTAGTGTGTAAAGTCAAATAAGAGAAAACGGCCTTGCATGACTAATTTGAAGTCTAGAAAGGTGTACTCGATGGTCCAGGCACAGCAGATTGATAGTGAGACGATTTGTTTAATTATGAATTTCATACAATAACTTTCAAACGCGTTTTTCTCAAAACACGATTTTTTCAAACTGCTGCCGTGATATCTCAAAATCTATTTAATTGATTCTGCTCAAATTTATACAGCATCTTTAGTACATATATAACTAAAAGTTGAACTTCAATCATTAAGATTGCTTCGTTAATTTTCTTTTTACCAGCCAGAGTCTCGAAAAAAGTGCAAAAAAAATTGATTTTTTTTCTAAACCGTAAAAAAAAATTATTTTTTGGTATTCCGACTTTATTTTAGTTCCACATAGAGCCTCAAGCCTCACAATTAAAACGGCGTTCGGTTTTATTTATTTCAGATAAGCATAACGGTTGAAATCATGGCAGCAGTGGAGCACCTCTTTTTTTACATGAGTTCCTGTTGGGCGGTGTATCTCCGATAATATTCAATATATTGACATCAAAAAATTCACAAAGTTTGTTTAAATGTTAATAAAAACGATATACAATTTATAAATTATTTTATGTTAATGATTTGTCAAAAAGAAAATTCTCAAAAAAGCATTTAAGAAAACAGTTTTCACACTAAACGACAGCCTCAAGGAACGATAAATACGTTTAGCCATGAAGATGCCATGATAAATAACAATGTCATTTATTTCTGTCCTACTTAGAAAAGCCGTACGATAATTAATGATTCATATCGTTCGTTCGCGAGGGAACGAGAGCTAGAGATGTTTGATGGAACGAAGAGAAAAAGGGTCGTCGCATTTAGATTGAAACAATGAGTAAGCGTGCACGGACTTTTCTCTCTCTCTCTCTCGATCTCTGTTTCCTACTCCTTCTCGCTCTCTTGAGATTATTATTCGACAGCGTTACGCTCATCTCGCTTAGTTTCCGGTTGACAAACGAGCAAAACTCCTTTTAACTCGCAACGCGCGCTTGTTAATAATTTCATAAGTTCGTTAAGGGCCTGTTACGTGCGCGTATTGTTGCCACCAATGAAATAGCATTTTCGAAAGCATACTCGTGAATTAGCAACGTATTTGTGAACCTGCCAAATGGACAAATCGCGTCAATTCTAAGAGCAAATTTTACGTTGAAGTTCAGGGACAAATTTCATCACGACTGCGAATAAATTATAAAGAGGGGGGGGGGGAAACTCGGTGAATTACTTACGAGCTCGCAATGAATAATTCGTAAGATTGTATACTTGAATAATCGCTACTAAAGAGAATATTCACAGGCGAATTAACGATTGCGAAGTTTTCTTCCCGAAATAAATTCAAACAATTTAAACAAAAAAAAAAACTACAAAAATTTTTGAAAGATCGTCCACTTAGGAAAAAATTCATTTCTTGCTTTCTGATCTTTTGTTTAATAGGGGAATGTACGAATGTACGAATTTGGCAGAAAAAAATCGAAATATGATTTTTCGTTATTGATGATTTATAAGACTGAACTTTACGATCGATACTCACTTGAAATTAAGATTTTTAAATGAGAAGTGTACTTCTACGATTCCAGTCGTTTTTACTCGAGTTCTCAGGATGTCTTGTTCCGTTGGTTGATATTCCCTCGCCCCTAATCGATCCAGGTCGTCCAAGAAGCTGAAAAGTGACAGAAGAAAAACGTGTCGTGTCAATAACCAGAAGAATTTATTCACGATTCCTAAAATATTTTTTCATCGATACGATGGATCGTCCAACGTCGAAAATCGACGATACGAAAATTCACAAAACGGTCCAATTCATAGAAGACGAAATGGACCAAAAAAGGTTAGAAATCGTTGTTTCTTGTTTTTATCCGCCTAAAAATAATGCGCGTAATTTAAGGTTTTCAAGGGCCAATGAACGCGCCGGAAAAGAAAGAAATTTAAAAAATCATTTATCGCTCTTTCCTGGAAGTGACGAAGAGAAAAAGCACAAAGTATTAAAAATAAATTGAAGCAATTGGATGCGCGCAGCTGTCATGTATAAATATATTTGCGAGAGAGTTGATACGGGTCCCTGCTGGTTGCTTCGAGAATTCAAAACAATGTAATCACCGAACGTGGCGCGTTATCATCGCTGGATTTAAAACAGGGCAGGTCGACGAACGACGGTGACCTCGGGAGTACGATTTTTACCGTCGAATCATTTCAAAATTCATCATCCGGTGAATTAATGTTAAATTATGCAGAAGGGGTGCACTCTGCCAATTTTGTCGCAAAAATTTTTTATTTTTCGTACGAATGTGTTTCCTAGGTCACCACTAGTGAATTCGAGTCTGGGAAGACTGAAATTTTCGTATTATTTCCATAAGTTATGGAAATATCTTCGAAGTTTGAGGAAACGAGAAAATGGGGAATTTTTTTATGAATATTGGTTTCGAAGTTTGAGGAAACGAGAAAATGGGGAATTTTTTATGAATCTTGGCACCTAAATTGGTGATATTTATAAAATAAGCATTTCAGAATATAATAATAATGTAAAATCGAAAGTACCATTCGCCCTCTCTTATTAAATTAAAAATTGATTTTTTTAATTAAATTAAAAATTAATTTTTTTAATTGAATAAAAATGAATTTTTTTTATTAAATTAAAAAATAGTACTCACTGAAATAACCCCTTAAGATTGAAAAATAATACCCATCTACCGACTAATACATACACATACACACTCTATCAGAGGTGACGAAAAATATGCTAATTCAATATTTCACAGCTTTTAAAAATTTAATCGTGCCTCACTTCTGCCCAATTACCAAATTCATTAACCGAACACGTGACCAAGACGCGATATTGGCAATTTTTCAATTCGAGAGCTCCGAAAGTTTGAATTTTACCGAAGTTATTCGCAGTTTCCCTGTGCCCTCGTGTAAACCCGATACGGTAGTGCTTTCGAAAATAGCAGTTGTGGGCGAGAGCAGGGAACGCTTCTGAAATATCGAAATACGTCACGGTATTCCGAATCGGGCGGATATCGAATGAAGAGTGATGAATAAAAAAGATGAACTCGCAGGCATATGTTTCGGAGGATCGAATTCCAGAAGTCTCGGGGTGTATTAAAAGATCGCAGAAACTCCAGGAGGCGAACGGGATACCAATTTTCCTGAATGATACTTCGAGGGCGGAAAAGCTCGATTTCAATGAACCAGCGAAGTTATTAGTGTTCACCCGGGATAGAAATCGATACTCATCGCACGTGTGTCAAGTGAGAAGGATACGATTATATCTCGCTGTGTTTTCATCGAAATTCCTTGAATCCCCAACCTGTTTTATCGTTTATTCTTCACTAATTACTTCGTCAAATTTTATCCCTAGAGATATCTCCCATAAAAATTACCATAATTAAAAAATCGAAAATCAAAATTTCTCTTGTTATCCAATCGGTCCTTTTCCGAATAGCCACGAGAATCAGCTGAACATTCCTAAAAAAAAAGAAAGGTCGTCCTCAATGGAAACTGAATCCCCACGAGGGCACAGGGCAACTGCAAAAAACTCTGGTCTATTTTAATTCCACAGAATTCCGCTCCCACCACGAGACACTTTAATATTCACGGTTTCCCAATCTTCAAGGTAGTACGTGCATAAACTTCCTCATTAGACCGAAAATTGATTTTTTTGTATACTGTAATATAGCAATTCAAAAGTCCGCGAAAATTTGGAACGGAAATATGAATAGAGTACGATTAGATACGAACTATGCAAAAAGCAGAAAATTTCAACAAAATTGTCGCGATGAAATCGTTTTAACAAAAATATATATCCGTTTGTAATATTTTTCGAGAGCATTATTATGAAACCCCAGTTGGTAAGACTTGAGTCAAGCTGATTGCCAATTTTAGTACTTCATTTTTCAAAATAATAATTGAACACATTAATTATCAACACTTCACGAATAATGATTTTCTTACAATAAATATTATTATTATTAAATATATCATATGTTTCTATTTTCAGGCTGAAAAAATTACAGATATATCGTTGAATAGTTGAATAAATATTATCATTTGAATAAATATAAATACAAATATTCGTTGAGTAAATATTATTTTTATTAAATATATCGTATTTTTCTATTTTCAAGCTGAAAATAAAAACAGATATATCGTCAAATAGTCAATACGCCAGTATCACCTAACAGTACGAAAATATACCGTTTTTTATCATCAGCGCCGTTAAATGAGGTTGAAGTTCGCAACGTTGCGACCCAACGAAAATCATTTATTCATTTCTCTTAATTTCCTTAATTTATTCTTCACTGTTATCTTAATTAAAATACTTTAATAATTATACAAATCTTTATTATGACAACATAGAATTCAAATATGAAAAAAAAATATTTCGCCAAATAATAGATTTAAGGAAATAAAAAAAATGAGAAAAGAAATTTCGTTGCGTGGCAACGATGGGTGATCGATTCCTTTCTCCTGACAGGGCTAAAAATGGACTCGTTGGATAAACGACTCGAGTCTCTCGTGACCGCGTAACGACGCTTTTGTTTGACAGCGAGAAAGGATTGCGGGTTATCTATAGACCGGGGTCTTTGGACGTGGAAATTCGATCGACTCGATTCCATGTATCGGCTCTTTGGGTGTATACACTAAGGTATAAGGATACGAACAAAGTGGAGTAAAGGTGGTAGCCGCGTGTAAGGTTGGGCGCGGTTCGCAACAAGTTGTCGGAGACAATAGCCTCATTGCAAGGTCTTCGATGTTCGAAACCAACGAGCAATCTCTCTTTCTCTCTTTCTCTCTTTCTACCTCCATCTTTCGCTCCTTCTCTCTCTCTATCTCTCTTTCTACCAAAAGGTGGTATGATGCACACTTGGCTCGCACGAACCCTGAACTTGCACCGGATTTATAGGCCTGGGAAAGCTCCCTCGAAGTATCGAACCGGTTCAGTGCTCGGAGTGATCCATATAGGCGACCTATACGAATATGCTGGAAATTTGGACCACGTACGTGACCGTTCCGGGCTCATCAAATTCTTGGCCATAAAACGTGCCACTGAACATCGAAAGATCGTTCCAAGCTAGATTCTACTTTGAAACAAAAAAAAAAAGATAAATCGATTTTTCTGTTCTGTGTTGTTGTTTTTTTTCGAAAGTGAATATATGTTTCAAAAATATTCCTGAGAAATGGTTCAGTATTGTTGAATCCATTGGGTTTGTAGTTTGCGTCTATTGAAAGCAACTCACTTTTCCTTTCACTTTTTATTTTTGATATTATAATAAAAGAAGAAAATGTTAAAATAGGTTGGAACGATTCTCGTACCTGAAATCTTGGGAAATGCAATTTTGCAATAAAAATAAACGTATATTTCCATTTTTCCAACACATTTTTCCTTTCACTTTTTATTTTTGATATTATAATAAATTGTGTATATTTCGGATCCTTTTGAAATCAGCTAAATGAAAATGTGATAATAAGTTCGAACGATTCTCGTACCTGAAATCTTGGGAAATGCAATTTTGCAATGAAAATAAATGTATATTTCCATTGATTTCCAATGATTCCAAATTCATGGATGATTCTGCTTTGAAATTTTTATTTTTTCTATCTTTTTGGCAAAAAAAAAACAGTGAAAAAAAACATACAATTCTTTTTTCTTCTTTTTTTTCGCCAATTAATTACTTTTGCGAGTACAATAAAAATTCTATTTCAGTCGGTTGTTAGTGATCGGTATATCGAACCCAAAACTTTGGAAATTTTCATTCTCTGCAGACAAATAAAAAATATCAGAAAACGAGTAAAACTGCAAAAGTCGATTTAAAAAAAAAAGTTTTATTCCAGTAAACAACAGCTATATTGTAGGGACTGACGGAAGTGAATTTCGAACCGTTGAAAAACGATTGAAACAGTGCAACGCAATATAATACAAAATACAAGAGGATTTTCGTTTAACAATACATAAAAAAAAAAAAAGATTTTCGTCGAAAAATAAAAACACAAAAAGACCAATTAAAACGAGACAATTGCGTTGCAACGATGTCAAAGTTCATCATCGAAAGTTAATTAAAACACAATCAGGCCTCATGTCGAAAAGTCAAGCGGTCACCGCTCCAAGTACTGGCCCGGGTCGACTGGTTTCTCGACCGGAAAATTAACGATCGTTTCCTTCAATTAAACGTTCAATTAAATAGCGGCGAGAAAGGGGAGGGGGGGGGCGATCACTAAAAAAATACATCGCGTGATGCAAACGTGAGCACGAAAAAAAAAAAAAAAATCGTTTCGACAATAAACAAGTACAGACACGACAAAGAACAGGTGTTTTTTCATTCACCCAGTTATACGTACTTTTATTTATAATGAAAGTACGCAGACCGGATATTCAGGAAAATTCTATTGATAGCGCGATACGAGGTAATCTATGCCCAAGCCTCGATGAGTTTCCTAGTGCACGGACGTAAACACGCTCGTGTGAAGAGACCGCATAGTTACTCATCGATAGCTGAAGTAATCGATATCGTCTCGATTGGCCGAATTACGATGTTATAAACCCTCATCAACGATGTTCGAATCTCGGAAGTTCCGCGACACGGGGAGGTCTCCTGTCTAGACGGACGATCTATTATAAAACTATACGGGACGTGAAATACGTTCATTACTCTCCGATTTACTTATCGAAGTTTGCGCGTGTCTACCCATATACGTAAAGCCAGGAAATGCACAATTGAATTTGTGAATTTATTATTAAATAAAGAATTTTGCAATCAGTTGAAAACATCGATGAATAAATGGTTATAAATGATATAAATGTTATAAATGATTCATTAGATAAAAAAATAAATAAATAAATAAATGATATTTTCCAAATGGATTATCAATATTTGTAAATAAACAATGAAAAATTTATTTACTTGAATTATTAAATGTATTACATTAATTAGATTGTAATGAAATTCATTTATTAATAAATTATAATAAATTCATTAAATTATAATAAATTTATTAAATTATAATAAATTATAATAAATTTATTAAATTATAATAAATTATAATAAATTTATTAAATTATAATAAATTTTTTTAATTATAATAAATTTCTTAAATTATAATAACTTTATCAAATTATTATTTATTAAATTATTCGAACAGAAATCAAAGGAATTTGACAAACGAGCGAAAAGCGGTCTGAAAGGTTGGAAAACGAACACATCGTACGATTGAACAGTTCATATCCATACCTACGAGTGAAAAATGGACGGATCCATTTGTTCGAGTAAAAAACGTGGGGAAGAGGAATTGAAGCGCGCGGGCGCGATGCGAGAGTTTCGGAGCATCCCCTTAACCGGCGCTTCGTCCAAGCCCCCGAATGCCACTTCTCACGGTTGGCAGCCTTTCAACAGCCGAAACTGGCCTCAGAGTTGGGATCGTTCGAAACTACATATCTACGTGGAGGCTTCTACTATTCCACATGAAAAAAGCAAGCTTTCCCACGAAACAAAAAAAAATATGAAAAAAAAAAATTATATATGAATATCTGTAATTAGATAAAAACAGTGATGCGAAAAATATACTTTTAATGAACCGGAAGTGTCAATGTTGAAGACTATTCAGAAGAGAAGCCTCGAGTCTGATTATGATGATTTCGATCCGGGAAAACTCGGAAGTTCGTCCAACGCGAACTTAAGAATTGATAGAATAAAAAATTGATAAAGGACCTAGGAGATTCGAGAAGGGACAAAAAATTGGCCAAGTGCGAGTCGGACTCGCCCCTGAAGGGTTCCGTAGCAGCAAGTAACATAATATAAAAAATCGATGTTTTAAAAAAACTATCCCAGTGATGGGTAGAATACGCAATTTTCGTTTTCGTTAAGGGTCTTGAAATAATGTGTATAAAGGGTGTAATCCTTTATACACATTATTTACGATTACGATTTATGACGTATTAAAAAAAAACTCTTTACAAGATCTCGTTCAAACCAATTTTCGGTGGAAGTTTGCATAGTAA